>CAJNJA010069029.1:0-46760 GCA_905231915.1 Symbiodinium necroappetens
CAGGGTTGTGGTCGGCAGCCTCTGCAGCCCAGCAGAGTCTGCCAAGGTCTCGCTGGCGCTCGACAGCGCCCACCTACCCACAGAAGGAGAGGGGTGGTGGGCGGGTTTCAAACAACCCTGAACCCTAATCAGAAGCCAAAAGCCCCAACCCCGAAATCTCAAATCCAAACTCCGAGCCCAACCCCATAAACTCTAACTCCCCCACACTCTAAACCCAAACTCCCCTAAACCCTAAAACCCAAACTCCCCTAAACCCTAAACCCAAACTCCCCTAAACCCCAAACCCAAACTCCCCTAAACCCCAAACCCAAACTCCCCTAAACCCAAACTCCCCTAAACCCTAAACCCAAACTCCCCTAAACCCAAACTCCCCAAACTCCCTTAAACTCTAAACCCTAAACCCAAACTCCCCAAACTCCCCTAAAGCCCCAAAAAAAGCGCCCCCTGTCCGAAGTGCGATTTCGATCGCGGCGGGCCATCTCCAGGCTCAGGCAAAGCTCCTCCAGCTCCTGATGTGGCATGGTTTTAAGGCTTATAGGGATGTGGGTTTAGGGTATAGGGTTTCAGGGTTTAGAATGTAGAGTTTAGGGTTTAGGGCTTAGGGGTTTAGGGTTTTAGGGTTTAGGGTTTAGGGTTTGGGGTTTAGGGTTTTAAGGCTTATAGGGCTGTGGGTTTAGGGTTTAGGGTTTAGGGGTTTAGGGTTTAGGGCTTTAGGCCTTTAGGGCTTAGGGGTTTAGGGGTTTCGAGGTTTAGGAATTAGGGTTTAGAGTTTAGAGTTTAGGGTTTAGGGTGTAGGTTGCATGGTTTAGAATTTAGGGTTTCGGGGTTTAGGGTTTAGGGTTTAGGTTGGGCCCTCCGCCCAGCCACCAAACTATCTAAACATCCTAACCACTTAACCCTTCCGGCTTCGATGGATTAGCTAGTTTAGATAAATTGGGCCCTCCGCGCAACCCCCGAAGCCATCTAAACTATCTAAACCCTCCCGGTTCAGATAATTTAAATAGTTTGGCTTAAACTATCTAGACCCTCCCCGTCCCCTCTACCACCGGGACCCTCCCCAAACTATCTCAACTACGTAAACCCTCCGGGTCTAGCTGGTCCTCTGCCCGGCAGGGTTGAAAGAGATTAGATAGTTTAGCCCCTCCGCCCGTCCCTATTTAGACTAGTTTAACCCTCCCGCTATAGGCAGTTTAGATAGTTTGGGGCACCACCCGGAACCACGCAAACTATCTAAACTATCTAAATCTCAGTTTTCTGTTTACCTGGAGTATACCTACCCCAGACAGGAACGCCACATTATACACAAAGGTGCCTCATACATGTATAAATAGAAATAAACAAACATCTATATATATATATCTCTCTCTCTCTCTCTCCCTCCCTCGTCTCTTCTCTCACCCTCTCTCTCCCTCCCTCTGTCCCTCACGCTCTGACGGACTCAGTCACCTGCCACGCGTGACGCAGAACGTGGCTGCTTCGCTGTGCCCGCATACATAAGACTTTGTGCAGAAAGTGGAACTCTCGAGTCTACAGTGACCTCACATCGAGTACACAATCGCGTTGAATTTGCTTAATGCTCAGTTGAGTCATGTTCTGTAAGCTGTGGGTGTGCAGGATATGCTGCCGAAGAGTGCTCCCAAAGCACGGCAGAGGAGCATATCAGCTGCTGTGAATCATCGCGAGTGCTTACATATTCAACTCCGACATGCCGGCTGTTACCGATGGTCTAAGTTGCAGTTCCTTTTTGGGATAGCCTTGTTAGACCCTACATATATACTTGGTCTAACCAGACAGAGGGACTACAATGGAGACTGTCGGTAGTTTCCAAGGGTCAAAGGGCAAGCGGCCCGGATGGGTGAATCTGCGGCATGTCACAGGGTGTAGGGTTTAGGGTTTAGGGTTTAGGGTTTTTGGGATTTGAGTTTTTGTGTAGGGTTTGGGGTTTGGGATTTAGGGGGATCCAGTGGGTCAATGGTGCCTTGCTGACAACACCTGCACTTACTTCACTTCTTGAAGCCGAGTGCGGCCCGCTGTCATCTTCCAGCATAGATCCCTTTAACCCAAACTTTGAGCCCTAATACGAATCCTAAACCCTAAACCCCAAACCCTACTCATGCCTGAAGCCTTAAGCCCAAAACCGCAAAACCCCACAAAACGCTGAAGCCTGATGTGTCCCTGCCTGCTCACGGGAGAGCTCCAGCCTTGCCAAAAATGCGGATGCGTCGGCATTTGGTGCTTTCCAGGGTTTCGGGGCTTTGGGGTTTGGGGCTTGGTGCTTTTGGGGTTTTATGGCTTCGGGCTTCATGCTGTTGGGATTTATGGCTTGAGGCTTAGACTTAGACCCTCAACCCTAAACCCTAGGACTTAAGGCGTTTGGCGGGTTGGGTCTAGGGTTTGTTGCTGCGGGCCTAGGGCTTAGGGTTTACAGTTTGAATGTGGGCTTCAGGGACCTCGATGTTTGCCAAAACTTTCCGAAATGGTCGGAGAAGCCCTGGCATTGCCCGAGGTTCGAAGGCAGGCGTGGCAGCTGCTGATTTCGAAAAATCTGCTTGGGGAGTATCTTATGGCATGGTTACAACGGGGAATGTGTACAGTAATGGTGTAACTCGTTACTTCAGGCTTTTGTGCTATCTCTTTCGCTCTCTCGAATTATCTCGCGCGCGCTTCTTGATCGACCTACCAAGCACGCTCCTGATGTAGGGCCTTAAAAACTAGAATGGGGACTTGGGGGCTCCGTATTATAATCATAGTATAAGGCTTAGGCATTCGCTCAGTCGACCACGCCAGGGAGCTTGGAGGTATCATCAGCTTTGGACGGGCCACCCGAAATTCGGATCTGGTGCGGCGATGTCAAGCCTTGACCCCCTGGTTTGGCCGCTTGAAACGATCTCCTTGCACTTTCCGGGATAAGCTGCGAGCCTTACCGGCAAAGTTTTGGGCATACGCCTTGCACGGCATCGCGGGATGCCCATTGGCCGAAACCCACCTGGCATCCCTACGTGCCCAGGCCGTCCGAGCACTTCGTTGCAATACTGCAGGTTCGAGCTCCATGTTACGCCTTTCTACCTGTGGCACAATGGAGGCCGACCCTGGCTTCTACCAGCTTTGGTGTGTCTTGCGTGATTTGAGACGTTTGGCCATCAAGGATGATAAGGTGTTGCCATTGTGGACTGCTTTTATGTCCAGCTTTCAGGGGCAGCTTCTGCCCGGGCCTTTTTCCAAGTTGCTACAGGTTCTTGGTCAAATCGGCTGGCGGGTTGCCATGCCTCCGTGCATCGTTGACCACGACGGCTTTGAGCACAATCTCTTGCAGATGCCTCTGCCTTTGCTTCGTCAGCTTTGTGAGCAGGCATGGCTCAACTACGTAGCCTCCCGACATAGGCACAGGTCAGCAATGTGTGACTTGAACGGAATTGATCGTTCCCTTCTCGAGGCAGACGCAGGCCGACTCACTGCTTTGGATCAGGCTCGTTTAGCCGCTTTGCGTAGCGGCGCCTTCATGTTTGGCGCCAGTCTTTCCAAGTTTGACGCGACCAATGATGGACTATGCCCTTCCTGTGGGGTACCAGACACATCGGAGCACAGGGTTTGCCAATGCCCACGCTTTGCAGCCGCTCGCTCTCCGCTTGCCTGGGTATGTGCAGAGTGGCCCCACCTGCCTGTTTGTTTGCGGACCCACTTGCTGCCGCCGTGCAATCCGCATATGCATGCACTCCACGCTCAACTTTCGTTGCTCCCTGACCGCACAGCCCAGTTTGTCGGAACACGGTGCACCGATGGTCCGCAACATGTTTTCAGTGACGGTTCATGCCTGCTTGCAGCCACACCTGCCTTTGCCCTTGCGGCATGGGGATGTGTTAACGCATCCACCGGTGAAATCCTGGCGTGTGGCCCCGTGCCTGGACTTGCCCAAACGGCCCCAAGAGCCGAACTTTGTGGCGCAATTGCCAGCCTCAAGTGGGGACTCAAGGCGGAAGTTTCGCTGACGCTGTGGACGGACTCCACGATGGTGGGGCGGGGCATCCGTCGCCTGCTGGATGGAATTGAGGTACATGCTTCCGACAACCCCGATCTCTGGCAATTACTGGCCGAGCTCGTTGCAGAGTTTCCAGCGGGCCACTTGATGGTACAGCATGTTCCCTCCCATCTCGACCCTGCTCGAGGAACATCGCCATTTGAAGACTGGCTCATTGAGTGGAATGGCTACGCTGACACGGTGGCAGGTCTGACGAACCTCAATCGGCCTGAGGCTCTACGACTGGCACATGAACGTGCATTTGGCTGGCACTCGCATACATTGGCGGCACTCCGGGCACTACGTGGAATTTATTTTGGCATCGCCGACGCTACTTCGCTCCCGAATTGCGCCAACACCCTGGAAGTGGAACTGGAGGAGCCTGAACCTCCGCTGCAAGTAATGACGGTGGACTCCACGACCTCTTTCGTTGACGAGCTCCCGGTGTCTTGGCGACAGATCATTCAGGATGGCTGCCCTGATTTGCCAAGTTCTTTCCTGAAGCATCTGGGCGACTTTTTGGTCACGCAAAGTCAAGCGGATGGGCCATGGGGGACACCTCTCTTGGCTGGAGCTGGTCTTCATGATTCAGGTCACTGGTGCTCCTAGCTTTCCAGTGCGCGCCCTGACTTCAAATCGGTGGCTGAATAGTGCCGACGTTCCAATCGGTGCCCCTGCACTCACGGTAGCTGTACAGATGAGTCTCTTACGAAAGGCTCTGCGCAGGATCTTCACAGCCCTTCGGAGGAATGATCTTTTGGTGGATGGTATTTCTTTGGTTGAGTTTGGGATCGCTTTTCGAATTGGGGGCTTGTTGTTTCCTTCGGTACCTTCCCTCCGTCGGGCAGCTCACGAAAGGCTTTTTCAGTTTTGCATGGGCCGCAAGGTTTGTACAGTAGGTGACCTTGCCCGCTTGTGCTGACGGACTTCGGACTCTCGCTCGCGGTTCTGCCTTGCCGAGCCCGGGCGTGCAAGCTGTCTTTGATATAATCATAGTATAATAGACACCAAAACCCTATTCTGTTTTAGGCACCTATATTAAACTTTAGACTCTAGACCGTACTGAAGCTTTCCGAATCCAACCGCAACTTGGGCAGAAACTGTCACACTTTAAGAGTATCGCCCAAAACCCAGTTCTACTGATCCCACACACCTTAGTCAACCACCCGCTACAACGCTAGAAAACCCTACCCTAAACGAAATTCTGAGCCGCAAACCCTAAATCTTTAACCCCAACCTCTATACCCTAAACGTTACACTTAAACATTACATCCTACACCCCGGTGTAAGCTACATCTCCTATAGAGCCCTGTAAAAGGAAGCCTTTCAAAGGAACCCTGTCCTCGTTAAGGCCCCCATGTCAAATAGAGCCTAGTCTTTTGGGGGCCCCAAAAAGGACCTGACATAAGCACAAGCATTGTGCAAGGATATGCCTACCATATTGGTCTTCAGATAAGGGGATCTATCTGGGATAATGTTTTTTCGCCTAAACCGCAAACCCTAAACCCTTGAACCCAGACTCTGCCAAACCCTAAACCCTAAACCCTAAAGTCCCTAAGCTTTAAGCCTTAACTGTGTGCCCCGGCTCGGGGAGGCCGGCGCGCAGCCGGCGCGGTAGCCAAGGGCCGCCAAAGGCACCCAAAGTAAGGCCCATTTTCGCCTTCAGAGGTTCCTGTGAGGGCTGCATTCATCTAGGGCTCATAGGGCTTATAGGGCTCTAGGGGTTCAGGGTTTAGGGGTTCATGGGGGTTTAGGGGGTTTAGGGTTTAGGGTTCAGGGTTTAAGGGGTTTAGGGGTTTCGGGGTTCAGGGTTTAGGGGGTTTAGGGTGGCCGTTATTTCAGGGCCCCCGGGCTCCTTCTTTAAAGCCTGTAAAGGAATCCCTCTCCGTGGAAGGGCTCCTTTTCAGCTTGCGGTTAAGACAGGGGCCATGTAAATAAGAATTAGTCTAGGGGTTTTGGGGGGTATATTATACTATAACTACAATAAGGAACCCCCCAAAGAAGTATAATCATTTTAAGGCCTCTATATTAACTAAGCCTTCATACTTAGAATAGGATTTTGGGGTATACGGTATACTATACCATAACAAAAAATAATAGAATAAGGAACCCCCAAAAAAAGCATTGGTAATGTGTTTAGGCCCCTATACTAAACCCCTAACCCCCTAAACCCCTAAACCCCTAAACCCTGAACCCTGAACCCTAAGCCCTAAACCCTGAACCCTAAACCCTAAACCCTAACCCTTTATTAAACCCCTTTTCAGGCCCCTACATTCCGGGCTTCGGTTTAGGGCTTCAGCTCATGGGGCTCCTGTTCATGGATTCCTTGCATGATGAGTGCGGCTGCGACGGTTTAGGTTTTAGGGGTTTAGAGGGTTTAGGGGTTTAGGGTTTAGGGTTTAGGGTTTGGGGGTTTAGGGGTTTAGGAGTTTAGAGGTTCAGGGTTTAGGGTTTAGGGTTTGGGGGTTTAGGGGTTTAGGAGTTTAGAGGTATAGGGTTTAGGGTTTAGGGGTTAAGGGTTTAGGGGTTTAGGGGTTTAAAGTTGAGGGTTCAGGGTTTAGGGCTCACTACTGACAATGGCGCCGATAGTCGCCTAGCCCAGTTGCTAGATCAGGAGACTCCACTGTACTAAGTTCATGTTCGTACCGTATGAACAAAGGGATTGTCTTGGGAGAGCCCTTAACCGAAGCCGTAACCGCCAGTCAACACTCTCAACCTGCCAAAGCTGCAGAGCTGCAACCCTTGAAAAACAAGAGGCCGAACTAGTTCAGCCTTTCTGGAAGACCCATCATCCTTCCTAAACGTGCTGACCCGAAGAGCCACATTCAAAACAATCCTACAAGCTCGACTAGAACAATCCTCAAGTCACGCCAAATCCCGCCCTAACCTGCACCTTGATACCCTAGTAACTCTACAACCCCATAATGCAGGGGTCAAAACACTTACCAATGATATTTTGGCCCTACAATACCGAAAAGCCACGTGCCTTGCTTGAAGCGACCGGTTCTTCCGTGGAGCCGACTGCATCTGAGCTTAGCCAATCGACGTCTGCCGGGGACCCATCTTGAGGCCTTGGGGAATTTTGAGGGCTTCGGTTTTAAGGTAAGGGGGGTTTAGGGCTTGTAGAGTTTAGGGTTTAGGGTTTATAGGGTTTAGGGTGTAGGGTTTAGGGTTACGGGTTTGGGCGCCGAAGTTTTGAGCAAGATGTTTTCTTTTTGGAAGCTGATTTCGAATCCGGGGGCTTGGGCTGGGGGCTGTTGGCTGCTGGGGGATGGGAGGGGCGTGGGGTCGGCTTGGGCTGATTTGGAAGAAGGTTGGGCTGGGGGCTGGCGGGCTGGGCTGCATTTTCTTCTTGCAACAGGCTGGGCTGAGCCTGGGTTGCAGGCTCGGGGCTGCGTGGGGTGGCGGCTGAGATTGACGGTGTAAGGGGTGCAAGCTGCACGAAAACGTTCAATTTCTATTTACGCTTCATCCTCGAGAGTTTCGGGTTTAGATCATGTCGATGTAGTGCTCGGGTTCTTCTCGCGCCGAGATTGGAGATGAGACCAAGGTTGGCTTGAAAGTTTCTTGCTCTTAAGGCTTAAGGTCGTTTAGGGTTTAGGGCGAAAGGTTCGAGCTTATCTTCTGGAGTGGTTCTATGAGTTCCTACCATGGAAGGGGTCCAAAAGCCCTTTGTTAGCACTTCAACCGGCTTTCGTCTTTCGGTTCTGGAAATTTCGGTTTGGCTAACACCCTAAACCCCTACACACTAAGCGCGATGCGCTCTCCGCTTAACTGCTTAACGACTTGTTTTCAGTGCGACGGAATGGCGACTTTGGGCGTCCAAGTCTTAATGTGTGGATCGACCCATGCAACATGGTGCAGATCTGTGCTTGGTACACCCGGAACCCTAACCGCACACCCCTAATCCTAAGCCCTAAACCCCGAGCAGTTGAAGTTGCTTCGAACCCCAATATACAGAGGCCTTCGCAGCTCCACAAGGGCTTGGAGTTCATCATGATATGTCGTGAACTTCTAGAGAATACAGGGAAATATTACAGTTTCAACACATGCACATGACTTTTTTTGCTTGGCTTAGGGCTTGGGGGCGCAGGCTCGAAAACAACAAACTCGCAACCAGTTCAGTTTGAGGACAGATTCGTGATAGTATTTGTTTAGGGTTTAGCGTTTAGGGTTTTATTATTTCACTGTCCAGAACACCTCCAAAGTTCGAAAGCAGTCCGAGACATGCTCCGACAATTTTTGCAAAGCTGCCACGAACAACAGGAAACCATCTGCCAACCCCATTGCCATAGAGCGCTCCCTCCCAAACGAGAACAAAAGAATCCTCACATTATTCCCACCTTAAACCTCCACCATGGGTACTGTAGCATCCACGTCGTACCCAGTACAAAGTCATTACCCAAAACCCCTGCGCTGGGGCCTTTCTGCCTCGGGACCCCCTAATCATGAGTTTAGGCCTAAACCTTAAAAGGAAGTAGGTTTGGGTGGCTGGGCCGCCTCAGACGGCGTGGGGTGGGAAAGACAAAAAACATGCACTGGACACCACGTTGTCGCAAGACGCTGTCGCCTAAAACACGCACAAACCCTAAACCCAAAGCCCTCAACCCTAAACCCTAAACCCCCCAAAAAGAGCCCAAAAATTAATCCTAAACCCTAAAAAGAGCCTATATTATAAGCCCCAAAAGCTAAAAAGTTCGGTGACCGGGCCCCCGGCACCGCCGCCTCGGCTTCTTCGAGGCGCCGCTGCGCCGCGGCGAGGCGGCCCAAAGCGGCAGCCAGGGGAGCCTCCGGCTTCCAGGGATGTGGGGAGTTAGGGAAAATTAGGGATTTAGGGTTTAGGGTTTAGGGTGTGGGGAGTTTAGGGTCTCAACGAATAGGGATTTTGGGGTTTAGGGTTTAGGGTCTTTAAGGCTTCCAGGGGTGTGGGGCGTTTGGGGTCTACCTGGACCCCGAAAGTATGTAGAATAATGGCCGTTTATAGGCTTTGGGCCATTGTTTTACCTATTTGCGGGGAGTTAGGGTCGAACAGTTTAAAGATTTTGGGGTTCGGGGTTTAGGGTTTAGATTTAGGGCTTCGGGTCGAAAAGTTTAGGGATTTTGGGGGGTTTAGGGTTTAGGGTTTAGGATGTGAAGGTTGAGGGCCTTGTGGGTCTAGGGTTTAGGGTTTAGAGCTTTTGAGGGTGTAGGGTTTAGGGTTTAGTTGAGGTTCTGGGTGTCTAGGGCTGAGGGCTTCTAAGGCGCAGGGTTGAGGGTCTAGGGGCTTCAAAGGTTCAGGGTTTAGGTTTTTGGGGTTTATGGAACTGTTATTGTTGTCGTGGTGTGTCGAAATGGATCGGTTGCTTTTGGCAGGTGTTTTGCCCTGAACTGGTCTCCCTTGCACTTGCCCCGGACCCTGCTCCGCCCTCCCCACAGCCCTGTCCTGTCCTAGTCCTCCCAGACCTCTTAGTATGGTTTAGGATTTACTTAGGCCATCTGTGAAAGGGATGGCTAATCGCTCTAACCCTAAACCCTAAAACTTAAACCCTAAACCCTATAAACCCTAAACCCACACATCCCTAAACCCCCGAGATAAAACTTCCCAGCCTCCCCCGCCAACTCCGACTCCAATGCCCGGCACTGGAGCCGGGCCTCAGACGGACAACTTCGAGGCTCCGCGGCTTTGGTTCGTGTGAGGCCTTGAGACTTTCGGGTGTTAGGGCTCAAGAAGTGGCGAAGTCTCTAAAGACTAAACCCCAAACCCTAAACCCTGAGGTATGGAGTTTCGATTTCAGAGGTTGAGGTTCACGGCGCAAGGCTCGCCGGCTTCAAATCTACCGGGGGCTGCCCGGTTTCGGGCTGACTCTTCAGCGATCTCTGAATCAGGGGTTTAGGGTTTAAGGTTTAGGGTTTAGAGGTCCCTTTCCCTAAAATAGTACGGCACCCTTCTAAAACAGGACCCAAGGGACCCTACTTTGAGAACTACCCTATTGGGTTTAGGCTTTGCGCACTCTCAACCGGGAGATCCGACTCGACACACCCCTGCAAAATCTTATCGGTTTAGGGTTTATAGGGCTTAGGGTTTAGGGTTTAGGGTATAGGGTTTAGGGTTTAGGGTTTAGGAACTGTGTGAACAGCCCGTGACACTTCATGCAAAATCATGCTGCACACGCTCAGGCCCACAAAGCCCAATTCCCCGCCCTATCAGCCAATACATTTTCCTTGACCAAATCATCCTTCGAAAGCTTACACCCTACCGTCTTTTGCCCCCAAACCCTTCTTAAACTCACTGAGACACTGACAGTGTACCAGAACCCAAACAGCCGTAAACCCAAGCACACCCTAAACTTAGGCCCCGAACACTAGATCCCGCATCCAAACTCAAAACTGCAACCCCTGAACCCTAAACTCGCATACAGAACCCTACTTATAGACACCTGTACATGAACCCTAAACTCGCATAGAGAACCGTACTTATAGAACCCTGTACATGAACCTTTTAATGAATCCTAAAAAGCCAAGGAGGACCTGTGCCAGACGACCAGTCAGGGCGGTGATCCTGTTGCGGAGCTGTTCCTGCATTTTGGCTTCAGCACACTTTGGGTTTCGTCTGGGTTTATAGCTCTTCTACATAGGATCTAGGGCCTTTAGTGTCCAGGGTTCTTCAGCCCGTGTTGAACATTGCCTCTCGACATGTTGGCAAGGAGTGTTTATAACTCTAAACCCTAAACCCTAAACACCAAAACCCTGCAACCCCAAAGCTAGATGTGCATCCTCCTCAAGTCAGTGGTCGTCTTTGTGGTCCCCTCTGGCCCTGGACGCGACACCCTTCACTTGGAGTAGGGCTCAGGGTTTAGAGCTTATTCTAAATCCTAAACCCTAAACAACGGGCCCTGTACTTCAGGGATGTAGGAGTCTGCAGGTTGCCTGGCTTCGGGTTGACACCGTCGGGCTCTCCGTAAAAACCCCCGAAGCCCTCATCTGGAATGAAAAGGACTCTTGGAGGTTCCTGTACCATAAGGACCATAAGTCTATAAGCATACTACGAAACGCCTAAGCAGATGATATTGCGAAGTTTCAGGCCTTTAAGCTTAGTATAGTCTTATCCTAAACACGCCAGAAATAGCTCATTGAACGGGACAAGCTTCTGACAGGTCTTGCATGATACGCATGCTTAAAACTTCAAACTACTACCTCCCATTGTTCCTCTCCACTTCTGAATAGCACCAAGACTCCGGGCCTGCCCTTCTAACCAAGAAAGCCCAGCAAAAGCCACGGGCCCCACGGTAGGGGGCTCCGATCAGTCAACCCCCTTCCCGTAACAGGAGTCTCACAGCGACATCAATTTACGGTTTTTTCCTCCCACCTAGCCAGGACGAGCCCGCATCAATTTAGGGTCTAGGGTTCATGTAGGGTTATTGAGAGTAGGAGGGGGGTCTCACCAGAGGTCAGGCAGGCTTGCGCAAACCCTTCATAGCCTCATCTTCACCCAACCACGTAACCCTAAAGCACCAACCCGCAGGCCACTGTAAACAGTCACAAACCCCAAAAGGCACCCCGCATAAGCCTCTGAATTCCATGAAGCCAACCAAAACTTGCAAAGCACACGCCATCCTCCGAAAAACCTCCGCAATCCCTACCCCTGAACCACAAACGCAACCTTAAACCGCCATAACCTACTAAGCTGTAAGCGCTGAGTGTAAGCTACCATAACCTACTAAACTGTAGGATCCTATACCCTAAACCTTAAACCCTAAACGCTCAAGCCCCACACCCTAAACCCTAAACCCTGTTTATACTCGAGCAGCCAACCTCCTCCGAGCCGCCGGAGGCCGGCAAGGCTCCGAAGAGCGAAGGCCATGGGTCCATATGGTGTAGGGCTGAGGGTTCGGATTTAGGGTTTAAGGTTTAGGGCTTAGGGTTTAGGTTTAGGGTTTAGGGCTTAGGGTTTTGGGATTTAGGGCCGCAGGGGTACAAGTCAAAATCCTGCGCCGTGATTCCGTGATAGCTGTGGCGGGTGTGCTCATGCCTAACCCTATTCATGAAGCTCTCAAGTAGGCTGCGCAGGGCTGCGGGGTTCGTGGCTCGGGCCGGGGCTTATCCACGCTTGAGTCGACCATTGGGGGCGGAAAGCCCACATGTTGAGGGTCTAGAATGCCCCCGGTCAACTCCAAGGTAGTTCTAGTATGCTCGGGATCACAGTGGAACTGACCGGAATTACATCGTTGCAATGGGTTAGAGTTTCGAGTGCTCCACCTGTAGCAAGTTGCCCTGTAACGGTCTTTGAATCCTATAAAGGCAAGCCTTCGGCGTTTGAGACGTTCCCGGACCCCTCGTTAAACCACACCGACATCCTCACGCTCAGTCCTAACCTTGCACGTTCAGTAGAAAAGATCACCAGAACCCTAAACATCACCGAAACCCTCAACCGTCAACCCCACATTTCTGGGCACCATGCACTCCTCCGATGCTCTTGCGGACACTTAGCGCCCGATCGATGAAGCCTCGCGGCTTTTGGACTGGAGGTCTCCAGAGTCGGGTACTTGTAGGGTTGGGTCTAGGGTTTAGGGTTTAGAGTTTGGGGTTTAGGGCTTAGGCGATTTAGGGTTTAGGGTTTAGGGTTTAGTTGAGGAATTCGGGTGGGATGAATTAAGGTTGAAAGCGACTTGGTCCTGGGATTTAAGGCTTAGGGTTTCGGGTTTAGCGGTTTCAATTTGGCTGTGAATCCTGGCTTAGGGTTTCCCCGGTTTGTTTCTGAGAACGTGGCCCATGGTTATATACGATGCTGCTTGCCCCTATACTGTAACCAGCATTCATGTCTTTACCTATCCATATTTCTGTGTGACGAGGGTTCTGGAACTAGTCTTTCAGACCGGTACCACAACCTATCGTTTCTGATCTCTATGTTTCTGACGATGTCCGGGTTTTCTCTATAAACCTTCAACCCCAGCACTAGTCCTCACACCTACACCCTTTGGGTGAAGAGTTTGGGGTTAGTCCTAAACTAAACCCTTACCCTCAAGCCTCAGCCCAGCACTCTAAACCCAGCACTGCCAAAACCCTAAACCCTGAACCCTTAACCCAAAGCCCCAAACCATAAAGTCAACATGCACTACACTACACTTCCCCTCAGACTCTCTGCCCACAAACCCGACACTCACGGCTAAACCCCTATGTCCTGAGAACTCTCCTCGCTCGAGATGAAACCCAAAACCACCTTCCCAGGAATCTCGAACAAGGCTCACAAACCCGAAACCCTAAACTCTGAACATTAAACCTGAAACCACCAACGCCAAACCTTAAACCCTGAACCCGAAACTCTAAACCCTACCTCAGAGCCCAATTTTTTGGGCCCCTGAAAGGAACCCTGAAAGGCCCTTCGTGTAGAATCATGTACAAAACCCCCGGCCGATGAGGAAGGTCGGCACTTCGAGCAGCCGCAACGTGTGGCCTGCGCGCCGCTAAGGGGAGGGTTGAGGGTTTATATGGCTAGGGTTTAGGGTTGAGGGTGTAGAGTTTCGGGCTTAAGGCTTGGAGGTTTCGGGTTTAGGGTTTTTTTGGGAGGTTTAGGGTTTAGGGTTTGGGGTTTAGGGGGCTTGAGGGTTTAAGGGTTTGGGGTTTAGGGTTGGGCAGTCGAAGGTTGAGGATTCAAAAGATCAGGGCAGTTTGAGGTCTTAGGGCGGTTTTACGGTTTGAGGGCTTTTAGTTTTTGAAGGTGTTTATGGCTTGGGACAGTTTGAAGGTTCAGGGTTAGGGTTTAGGGTGCCGGTTTAAGGGTTTAGGGAGAGTGCGGGTTTAAAGCTAAGGTTTAGGGTTTAGGGTTTAGGATTTAAGGATTTTAGGAGTCTAGGGCTTAGGCTTAAGGTTTAGAGTCTTAGGGGTTGAGGCCGAAGGCGCCTTGCCGGCGTGCGTCCCTACCTGCCCGCTTTCAGACAGGAACGTTAGCAAAAAGCGCTCCTGAGCCCAACCACAGCAAGAACACAAAAGACGAGAATTCCAATCCTGCCTTTCGCGCCCTAAATCCTACCTTTAGCTAAAATGTGAGCCTCATTGTAATCTAAACCCGGCCGTAGCGTAAACCCTAACATCTAAAGCACAACCATGAGTGCTAGAACGACTCAAAAAAGGCATGAGAACCCTAAACCCTAAATGAACCCTGCACCCTAATAAACCCTAAAATAAACCCTAAACCCTAAGCCCTAAACGCTAAATAAACTCTAAATAAACCCTAAAATCCTAAACCGTGCGCAAAGAAACATAGCTTTTGCTGGAGGCGCCGACCTGTGGGGGCCGTGTCAAAGACGACAACATCGAAGCCTGCGTGTAGGGCTTAGGGCTTTGGATTTAGGGTTTAAGGTTTAGGGTTTAGGGTCTAGGGTTTAGGGTTTAGGGTTTAGGGTTTAGGGTTTAGGTTAGTGCATCGGAGCACAGGAAAAGAAGGCATTGTCTCTACGAGGGCTGCGCTTCAATGCTCTGTGTTTGGGTGCTTGTTTTTGGGTGCGTCCTTGGTGTAGGGTTTATAGACTTCACTCTAGGCAGACCTACGGGTGTAGACTGGCCTCTTCTTTGCAAATTCAATCACACAAAATGAAGACGAATTCTTACAGAGTGCACCATTTCGACTCGTGCTTCCAGCTGAAACGTAAAGGAATGCAAGGCTGAGGGTTCAGGGCATCCTTTTCTTCGGCTCGCCAGACGTTCATCAGGAGGGTCCCCAAAGTGAGCAAGCGCCTAGCCTAGTAGAGGCGCGCACAGAGCGCAGGGACCGCGGACGATGAGAGTACAGCTTTGAAGCGAGAAATACAAGAAGTGTTGATAATATAAATCTTACATTACAATAAGGATCCTACACTATGGGAATTATAGTATTTTCCTTATTATGGGTAATGAAAGATTTATATCATCAACCGCAGTGTAAGGCGGGGCCCTTCAATGGTTGGATGAGGGTCTGGGGGAACCGATACACAGAGCTAAGCATCTTTGGGCCCAGGGTTCTGGCCACCTCCGACTATAACTTATAATAGGGACTATAGAGATCTTGAAGGCATAGTACTACTTCTTCCGCCTTCTACAGGAGTGTATGGTGGATGGCTTAGTGGACTTGTAGGCTCTTACCACTGGAACGGGGAGGCGGTGCAACTTCTGCCCGTAACCCGCACATGCCAAGCAGGCTCGGTGTGAGAGTTAGAGTAGAACTACTGTTGATGATATAAATCCTTAGCATTACCTGAAGGACCCTAAACTATGGGAATTATGGTCTAATCCTGATTCTGGGTGATGCAGGATTTATATCATCAACCGTAGCAGCCGGAGCAACTCAAGCGAACAATCTTGCTGGCTGCTCCCTCTAATGACCAAGACCATCCATTAGCCCTATATGACGAACGACGTGACAATAACATCTTTTGGAAACGCTCTAGGTATCGAAACGTCAGCCTTCCGTCTCCGTGATCGCTTTAGCGATGGCCGCGATTTCGTCCACCCCGGGCGGCGGTGACCTTGCATTAAAGAACACAAAAAGAGACAACACCCTGATGACACCCGATTGATGGATAGGGGCTTAGGGATTAGTCTGAGGTTTACGGTGTTACGGTGCAGTTTAGGGCTCAGGGCTCACAGATGCGGGTCACATCTCTTATCTTGCATTCCGGTGCCACGATCTAATCGGGAGAAAATACCGCCATGTCGCCACATTCCCTGGTCCATAAACCCTGGAAGGCACAACCTCTGCTACATGAAACCCTATGCAGCCCTACATCCATGAACAGAAAGCCTGAAACCCAATTCCGAACCTTTAAACCTTAAAGCGTGAGCCCACACAGAACCCTTCAAAAATCCCTCCAAGACTTCAACTCGCTTTGACATAGAATTAAAACTAACCTCTGTACGAAAGATGACTCCTAAATAAAATTAATTAACCTTACTATTACTACGATGATTACGACTAATAGTGGGACATTGTTGCTCTTGCTTATGCCATAATAAAAACCCTAAACCCCAAGCCCTAAATGTGGCTCCAGGCTCCAACAGCTCCGACAGCTCCGTAAGCCCAAGGGCCGCAGTGGTACCGCCGGGCCTGGATCAACAGTCGCGCGTTTTTTTTACGAGGGGTTTGGGGCTTAGGGTGCCTTTTTTAAAGTGCAATGGGACATTGAAAAAAACAATGGTTTTGGGGTTAGAGGCTTCAACTTCGGGGAATTGCGGTCTTACGGTTTAGGGTTTTGGCGTTAGCTGCCTTAGTGAAGGTTCTGCCCTTTTGATGGCGCAAAGTGGGGCCCTGATAGGTCAGGGGATGTTAACTTGCACAGGTTTATTAGGATGTAAGTACGAGTGTGTATGTCTGATATATATATATATATGTACATGCGCATGTTTCTATCCTACCTATTTTTCGTTCGTCTTTGGTGTATGGCCTTATTGGGTTCGATCGAATCTTGGGCATCAGGGGCTGTGAAGCATTCGAGTTTGGGACTTGGGAAATCGGGGTTTAAGGTTTAGGGCTCTAGGGCTTCAGGGCTTAAGCTTAAGGGCTGCAGGCTTCGGGCTTGACGGTTGTAAGATTAAGGCTTTGGGGGTTGGTGTGGAGCTTAGGTTTCAACTTTTTAAGACTCTTGAAGGGCCCCTGAAATGGGCTTCTGTCAGGGTTTACGGTTCGAAAGTCTTCATTTCGTAAATACTGCAATAACCCTAAACCCTAAACCCTAAAACCCTAAACCCTTTTCCGTTCGGGGCTGGGGTGTGACGCTGCCGGCTTGGAAGCTCGCGCCCCTCCGCTGACACCTTCTCCGGAGCCAAATCGCATCGCAAGTCCAGCTCGAAGCGCCTTCCTATTAGGATCCGTTTAGGGTGTTAGGGTTTAAACTAATTTAGGGTTTAGGGTTTAGAGTTTAGGGTTTAGGGTTCCCTAAACCCTAAACTAATCACTAACTAGCCCATAATCATTGGAAGCACTTGGGTCGATGTTGCAAAGAAAACAAATCCGCCCGAAGTCTTACGGGCTCCAAGCAGCCGAAGCCATGCAAATCATGGCACCTTACCCCAATGCATCGTTTTGGGGACAGAATATAGGGTCCTTGATAATTAGAACAAGCTTTTTGCTTTTCTACTAAGGACGAAAAGGGGGGAGACAATTGCTAATTATACTGGTGTTTAGTTTTCGTCTAGGGCATGAATTGTAAATTACCCAAAGACCTCCAACCACGAAGACCTCCAATGGAGCTTGCACTGCTAGCATAAGGGATGGCAAGTTCACTACTTTCATCATGTTCCTAAAGACCCCTACATGCACCCACCGAAACCCCGACATAAATCTTGCCTACTTCATACAAACCCCGTAGAACAAAAAAACTCTACGAGACGAACCAAGAGCTACTTGGCCGCCCACAGGCCCAATGAGTCCAGCCTTAGTCAAAGCGAAAGGGTGTGTGGTTGACGGTCAAAGAATGATGGTCTTCCCGGTGCTACCGAGACCCCTCCAGATCCCTTTTAATTAACTGATTCAAGGAAGCTTCATGAACCGATGAGATCTGGAGTTTCTGGGTAGAGCCAGTTCGACCAATCCGTGACTCGAGGGCCCCGAATACTTCCCCACTGAACTAGAACCAGAAAGACCATCACCGCCATGAGCTAAACAAAAAACCTGCAAACGGCAGGAAACAAAAGCACACGATGGCGAGTGTCTCAACTCAGAACCGCCAAAGCCAACAGAAACCACAGCCGAAGCCTTCTTTCCCAGGCTAGGGTTTAAGCGCTAGGAGTTTAGGTTTTAGGGCTTTAGGGTTTTGGGTTTCGCATCTCAACCCCGTTGCCGATCCCCCCACCGGGGCTGGCCGGGACCCCGTTGCCATAAGGAGTCTTTAAAGGGGTTTAGGGTTTAGGGTTTTTGGGTTTAGGGTTTTAGGGCTTAGGGTTGAGGGCTTTAGGGCCAGATTTCGAGGCTTGCGTTGGTCTCTCGTGCCAGGACCTCGCTACCAGAAACGGCTCTCTGACTCTTCTGATGCCCCGGGTCGAGATTGAAAGTACGTCTCGAACTCTGAAGGCTCCTAGACCTCGAAAGCCTCAAAACCCCTATAATACCGGGGCCTTGATAATTCGAACAGGGTTTTGGGGCCCATTCTACTGTACTTATAATCAGGAACCCCCAAGCTTATTTCGGCACCTGTATTGCCCTACAACACGACCGCTGGACCACTCTGCACCTCTCAAAAGATTCTCGTTCTGCACCCCTTCGGAAACAAAAAGCGAAAGCCTCATAAAACAAAAACCGAGCGAAGTCCTTTAATAGGAAGCCTGAAGCGCACACCCTAAACCATTATAACAGATCCCCTAAAGCACGCCTTAAAGAAAACCCTTGTGAAGGCCCTTACAGGAACCCTTAGAAAGCGTTTTTCCAAACCCCTCCCCCCCCCCCCCACATCCCTGCAAGTCTGAGCCAAGGCGCAAGGCCTTGGCATCCAGGGCCTTCATTTCGGCTTTAGGGGGGTACCCATAGGCTCCCTAGTAGTTCCTTTTTGGGATTACCTTATAGGATTCTAAATATGAACCACAAAAAGGAACTACTTAGGAGCCTATGGGTGGAGTTTAGGGCGTTTAGGGCTTAGACTTTAGGGCCTGTCCGTGCAGGGAAAAAAGAGTAGGGTTTAGGATGTAGGCTTTAGGGTTTGGGTTCCACCTATATAGTTTTTGCAAACAAAAAGAAGCAACTCTTGTTTCCAGCAGAGGAGGTTAGGGTCTCTTTTGGGGCGTACCAGCCAGCACAGCGGCTCAGAAGTCGAGCCGACACCCAAGCTGTAGGGTGCAACTTATGCGGGGGCCTTAATAAGTAGCTTCACGCTTTTGGGGGGTTCCTTGTTAGGGTTTTGGGGGCCCGGTATACTACTATAGTAATAATAACTATAACAAGGAAGCCCCCAAAAGAGTGTAGCTAATTATTCAGGCCCCTACATTACTTGCGCCCCCACAGCTGGGGTTTTGGCTCGACTTCTGACCCGCTACAACTATACGAGACACCCGGAAACCTAGGCCCGACCCAGGGTTTAGGCTTCAGGGCTCAGGGTTCAGGGTTTAGGGTTCAGGGTCTAGGGGGGGTTAGGGTTTAGGGGTTTAGGGGTTTCGACTCACACACTCGCTCACGCAGGCATGGTTTAGGGGTTTAGGGTTTAGGGCTTTGGGTTTAGGGCTTGAGCCCAACCGGGACATCCTCCAACTCACGAAACGCAAGAACCGCATCCCAGAACCCCAAACCCTAAACCCGAACTCGAGACGCTAAGCCCTAATTAAACCCCTACACCCTGAACTCGAGACCCTAATCCCAAAACCCTAAACATCCCTAAACCCCGAACTCGAGACCCTAAGCCCAAAACCCTAAACATCTCTAAACACCCCTTAACCCTGAACTCTAGACTCCTAAGCCCTCCACCCCACCTTCAGGCTCTCTCGCAGCTCTTGCAACGCCTCCTCGGGATCCACCTGCAAAAAGGAGTCGTCGGGTCTGGCTCAGGGGTCTGCATTAAAGGGTCCCCCTTTCGGGCTCCTCAAAGGGATCCATATGGGAGTTTCCGAAAATAAGGGGGGGGAGGGTGTTACCTTATTTTGGGGTCCTTATAATAAGGATCCTACTATTTCAGGTGCTATATTAAGGGTCCGCTATTTTGGGAAACTCCCATAAGGGTACTAAAAGAAGGGTTCTCTGCGGGGGGGGGGGGGGGGTTCGTTCTCTAAAGTAGGGTCCCCAACAAAGGAACATGGCACCCACTACCCATGTGGTGGTGGGTGCAACGTTTCCGATCTTGTTGTTGGTTTACGGCTCCGAAGTTTCGAAGCTTGGGATTTATCTATGCTGTGTTGGATTTAAGGATTGTGCGTGTAGTTTGTCGAGTTTAGGGATTTGGGCTGTTGGGCTCCGGGTCTAGAGTTCATGGTCTAGGCATGGGGGGGTAGTTCCGGGTCGGGGGCCAGTGAAGCATGTAAATTCATGCCCAGGGTAGCCGCACTCAGAATCGACACAGTATGCACAGACCTGTGAGACATTGTAGGAGCTATGGGCTTTCGCTAGACCCTAAACCCTAAACCCCTAAACCCTAAACCCCTAAACCCCTAAAAACCCTAAAACCCTGAACCCCTAAACCCTACACCAGGGTTTCGGGACCAGGGTTTCAGGACGGCGCCGGCTTTACGTCGGACGGTTCGGAGCACGTCTCGGCTTAAAGAGATCTTCTCTTGGGCCTACTTGGTCCAGGCCTCGGGGTTTTAGGGGGTTCAGGCTGTGAGGTTTAGGTCTCGGTGTCTTAGGGTTCAGGGTTTAGGGTTTAGGGTTCAGGGTTTAGGGTTTGGGGTTTAGGATTTAGGGTTTAGGGTTTAGGGCTTAGGGTTTAGGGCTTTAGGGTTCTTAAATCTTGAACGTTAGTTGCCTTACCACCCGACCTCCACTGCAAAGAGGTTGTCTGCCTCAGCACCGGGCCGAAATGCATCGGCTTGCAAGGTCTAAAACCACCAAGTTGAGAGAAAGAGCCGCTCTTGACACGAGCCTGCAAAAAAAAGAAAATCATGGCACTGCAACCGGAACACGATGCTACTCTGAATGCTCCCACCTTACCTACACCTTCGTCTTCTTCTAATACCACCAATACGACAACTGTCCTCGTCATGGGCTCTAATCCCTTCATCACAATGGCAACAGAAGACTGTAGCATTCTGTGCTAGAATGCCCTCCACAACACCGCCACCACTACGGCCTGCCCCGTCGCCAAGACCTCACCCCTCCTCTTCCTCCGCCGCCTCCTACTTCTCCTCGTCGTCCTTTTGCCGATGCTTCTGCTGACCTGTGCCTGTGCTGCTACTTCTTCTTGGTGCGCTGTTGCGACTGCTGGCCCTGGCTGGTCCTGCAAATCACCCTGCTGCTGCTGCTGCTGCTGCTGCTGCTGCTGCTGCTTAATTCTGTCTTCTTCTTCGTCGACTGCTGCTACTACTCCTCCTATACTCCTCCTACCACCACCACCACCGGCACCACCGCCACCACCAAGACGACGACTACTACTGCTACTCCTGGTGCTGCTGCTGCTGCTGCTACTCTGCTGCTACTACTACTACTACGACTACTACGACTACTACGACTACGACTACCACGACGACAACTACTACTGCCACAGCGCTACCACCGCTCTCTGAACCACTTCTCGAAGAATAGCTTCTACAGCGACGACGACGACTGCCCTAGTGAGGCTTGCTGGTTGTATCTATCATAGCGGCCCCTGTGAGACTAACAAGCCGAATTCTCCGACTGAGTGTCCTGCTACCTGCCGTGGCTTCCCCGTCAGTGGTTCGGAGAGTGCGTCGCCCAAGGAATGGGCGGGGTCGGTGGAGATGATCAACACCTGGGCCGGGTTTCCGGCTGTCTCCCACCTAGCCGGAGGCAGGTGATTTCAAAGTTTGGTTGTCTGAACCGTTGATCCGTAATAACCAATCACATCCCCGTCATAATCCCTACCTATGTATGCTGGCAATCCCCGAAAGAACCCTAGTCCCGAACTCAACACAGAGTGCTGGGTGTCTGGTCCGGCAAAGTAGATTATCACAATACAGGGCTGTTTGCTCATACCTAAGACTAGGGTTTTGGGGGTCCATGAATGGTATAAGTTGGGATGAGCCCGACCATACTAACAGTCCATAAAGGGCATTAAGAGCAATCATACCCTAAAGAATAAGCACCGGCCAACCTGATCACACTCACACCTGCCTCAGCACCACCCAAAAACCCAGTAACGCAGCACCACCAGTTCAGTACCCAGCACCCAGCACCCAACACCATCCCCCAGCACCAGTACCCCGCCAACCACAAACACACATATATATGTATGTATGTATGTATGTATGTATGTATGTATGTATGTATGTATGTATGTATGTGTGTATATATACATATAATTATATCATTGTATCATATCATACCATATCATATCGTATCATCTCATATCATATCATACCAATCGTGCAGCAATAACATCATAACTTCAGATTCACAGACTGGCTAATATCATCTCACATCATATTTAGTGGTTGGGTATAAGTATTCCGGGACTATAAAGGGCTGGCACGACGATGGAGACCTCTCTAGTAATTAGGTCCTTGTTCAATTCAGCCAGGCGGACAACTCCCATGCAGACCCTAACAAACAAACCCCAAACCCGAAACCCTAAACCCTAAAACCTTTTACAGCAGGCCTCGTACACAGCAAACCATAAACCGCTAAACCCTAAACCAAAAACCCATAAACCCCTAAACCCTAAACCCTCCCAAAACAAACCCAAGCTAGGCTCGGACCTTCTGCCCCTGCGCTGCTGATGCCGCTGCATACGAAGAAGAGGACGACGTCTTGCCTGCTCCAATAAGCTTCTATAAGGGACACCATAAGGGGTTCGATAGGGGCCACGATAAGGGACACTATACGGGATACTGTAAGAAAGACTATATATAAGGGATACTAAATTTTGTAGTAGAACTATATTAGGAACCATTAGAGACCCCCATGCTAGACCATGAGATACGAAGCCTCTTTGCCGTGCCATCCTCTCTAAAACCCTAAACCCCTTTTACACCTGGACTATGCATATGCCAGGAACCGAGGCGCCGACTGTACCCTAAACCCCTAAACCCTAAACCTTAAACCCCTAAATCCCTGCACCCTAAACACCTAAACCCCTGAACCCCTAAACCCTAAACCCCTAAACCCTAAGTTGGGCTCCCGGTGCCTACTTAGGCGCCCTGCCCTACAACTCACACAGGCTTTCCACCCGAACCGAAAACTCCACAAGCCCGTAGCCACAACCCCAAACTTAAGACTTAGAGTATAGGGTTTAGGGTCTAAGGTTTAAGGTTTAAGGTTTACGGTTTAAGGTTTAAGGTTTTGGGTTTAGGGTTTGCTCTCCTTCCAGAAGTCCTGAATCCCAGCACCAAACCCTCGACACCGTCTCCATAGACCAAGCCCTCTTGGCCCCCAATCTCTGGCGGTTCACCCCCAATCCGCGCACCCTAACTTTTAACTAACCACGGACCACCTACATGCTTAAGGATCGATGTCAAGAAATCCTAGAAGGAAACCTGCAAATCTAGGCTTGCTAAATTTACAGGGAGTGCTAAATCCCAAGAGACTGCAATCTAACTCCCCAACACTCTCACCGCCCTACACCCTAAGCTTCCCAAACTTCACCCAAAAACCCACAACCTGGTCCACAATAAGTGTTCAACGCCATGCAACAAACGCGCAAAAACGTTTTCTGCTGTAAAACAAAACCTCTCAGAACACTTATAAAAAAAGGCTGATAAGGCCCCCATGCACCCCTGAAACTCTTTGAAGCCTCCGGTACATCCCAAGACCCCAGCAACATCCCGAAACTGTACCCCTTGAGCCCTAAACCCTAAATCCTAAACGCTAAACACCCTAAACCCTAAATCCTAAACCCTACACCCATAAACCCTGAACCCTGAACTCTAAACCCCTAAACCCTAAACCCTACACCCTATAAACCCTTAAACCCCTAAACCCCCAACCCCTTCGAACCCAAAATCGGGTCCCCGGGCCGACCCCTCCTTTCCCGCCGAAGAAGACCAGTCTCTGGCCAGGGCGACCAACCTCGGTTTGGGCTTTCTGAAGTTTAGGGTTTCTTTTTAAGTGCAATAGCCCCCGGTTTTTTTGAAGTTTAGGGTGTAGAAGCTCAGGAATCAGGGTTTGTGGGTTAAGGTTTTTCGACATCTACACTCGGACGTTTCCGAAGTAGTTACCTCAATGCCAGCGGCCCCACAAGTAGACCCCCAAGCCCACAACCCGCCTACCTTTCCCACGGGCGTCAAGTGCCCCAACTCGGCTCGAGTGCTTCAGCTTCCTAAAGGGCTGCTCCCTGGAAAGTCTCCATGTAGTCCCACAACTCCAGGATTTGCTGCTCTCGGTTTGTTGGCTCCCTTCCCAGGCAGAGTGGAAGTGGCTTCGCCCCGGCTGGAGCTTCCTAAAGTCCCGGTAGATGGCCAGCACCTGTTGTTGCACCTGGCTCCCTAGGGCCGTCAAGGGCAAGCCGACAGGGCTCTGATCATCTCGTGACATCACCTCCATGTAAGGATCAACGGCAGGGCCTGTCTCCACGAGCTTGGACAAGACTTCGCGGATCTCACTCGATGGAGGCGTCGGAAACTCAGGCGAAGCATCTGACTATCTGAGTTTTTCCTTCGGGTATCGAAAAGGCCCCTTAGTTTGTTTGTGCTAAGGTTCCTTACGGTTTTGATCCCCTTCGTTATGTTTGCGGGTTTTTATCAAGCCTGAGTGATGTTTGGGTAGGTTTCGAGGCTTCAAAAAGTCAAGAAGAGCCTAAAATCTTTGCTTACGCTTGTGGGTTTCGGGCGTTAGGGTGTTAGTGTTTGGTTTCGCCATGTTCTAAAGCTTCGGGCTTGAAGCACAGAGACATGCAGGGTACTACGTTAGATTGCAAGCATTTTCAGGCCTGCTGGCATTCGTGTTGAGGGCTTAGGGGTTTGTCCTCCGTAACAGAACTCGGGCCGCCAACTTCCGCAGAAGCCCTTTTTTTGTTCTCGGCTTGGGAGCTGGTGCTGTAGGGATTCGGCTAAGTGCATACCCTCTCCTTCCTCTCCTTCCCTAAGCTCTCATCCACAATCCCGGAACCCGAACCTGAAATGCCAATTACAGAACATCCTAAGCCCCTAGGTCACAAGGCCCTACACCTCATTTTCCCCAAACCCCACAAAACGCCTCGTTGGATTTCGCCCAGGCTCTAAAAATCTTCTACGAACATACCCGGCATACCCAAGGAAGAAGCTGCTAAAGACTCACCAGATCTAAACTGCTCGGACACGAAACAGGACCCAAAGCATCACCTCCACACAACACTTTTTGAGGTCACGTACCAAACCAGGCAGGTTTCGAGAGCTTCATCACGCTTCTTTGGCCCCCCGGCCTTACAGAGACCTAAACCCTCGAGAACCCTAAGCCCTAAACCCCTAAACCCTAAATGCTAAACCCCTCTAGAACCCTAGAACCCTAAACCACTAAACCCCTCTAGAACCCCCATAGAACCCGAGCCCCGGCAAGTTGGGCCCAGCGCCAACGTGGTTTCTACTGCGCGGCAGGCGCAGCGTCGGCGGCCCTGGGCCTCTCGGGTTTAGGGTTTAGGGTTTAGGGTTTAGGGAAATGGGCGCGCTGACAGGTTTTTACTACTTTCAGCGTTACTTGAGGTTACTCCCTGAGGCCTAGTGATTCGTATGGGATTTTAGCCACTATTACTATTCGTGGCTCTATCATAAAATTCTGATTTTTGCCCGCAGATAATGAGATAATGTGGTTATGTAGTCGGACCAAGCCCTTATATAAACCCTACTGCAGATGTCCGCGAACTCTCAAGCTAGCGGTCTTTAGTACGATGCAAAAAGGTTTCTTCCTTAAGCTCCTCGTTTAGGGGTTTTAGGATTTAGCGTTTAGGGTTTGGGGTTTAGGGTCAGGGGTTTTAAGTTGAGGACTTAGCGAAGCAACGTTGATTTAATGATTGAGGCCTTAGACTGTACAGAAGCCAACGCTGCTGCTCCAGTGCTGACAGCTGTAGCGGCCGTAGCATTCTGAAGGAAGAAGACGGTCTTGGCATGAACAGAACCATGCCAGCTGTTTGATCGAAACCCCTCTGGCCCCATGTTGAACCCTAAACCCTAAACCCTGCAGGTAGAAATCGCCTTTGCCTCGGAGGGGCCGGGAGCCCAACCTCTAAGGAAGCTCCGCTCGCGCAGTTCCGGGCCGAATAGACTCCCCATCTTTGAAACGACATCAGAGTTTTCTGCCTGATGTGCAGATCTGATGCAAATTGCAGCCGTTTCCCCGCACCCTCCTCCTCCTCAGATTAGGGACATCATGGTCGCCTCCTGGTCTCCTGACGTCCCAGCACAGCCGGATTCGGCTGCAGGGCGCGGGTCGTTTGAAAGGTCGGGGGGGGAAACGACTCGGAGGAGGACTGATCTCCTGCAGCTTTATCTGACGACCTCAAGAAGATGCATGCTGTGATTGACTGTCGAGATTGGCGGCAGCCATGCTGGAGCCTGGAGAACCGCCAATCAACTCAACCCAAACCCCACAAAGTAGCAAACAACAGCCATAGTGGTGTTTGAAGTGTTTGTTTGCACCAAGAAGCTTGAACCGTCCAACCGAGCACCATCAAACAGCTACAGTAGTGCGTCGAGTTCGTGTCTCAGAAGCCTCTGCCTTGCCCCGCCGCAGATGCAGTGCGCTGAGAAAGGGAACGGCCTCACTTGGAAACTCTTGGATAGTTAGGAGGAGTTGCAGCTGCCTCTGCCGGGAAAGAGCGTGAAGCTAGATGCAGTGCTGAAAAGAGCTATGATCCTGTTTCTGATCTCAAAGCAACTAAAAGCTTGCATCACAAAAGCGACCACCACCAGCGACCTTCCTGAACACAATGAGGACATGCATGCAGTCTATAAGTTAGGCTGCAGGTACCTTGTTGTTGCAACGAGCAATAAACTACACCTCAACCTACCAAACCTCAGCATTCTGCACTTACGTATATTGGTGGCTTGGCTAGAGAACGGAAGATGGCTTCTTAATTTTCCTTCACGATCTAGTGAAGGAAAGGGGAAACAAAGCTAACCGAACAATGTAGCACAAGCCGAATTATGGCAGCCACTACGCCGGCCCGAAAACCAATCGAGTCTCGCACCCCTGTAAGGGAAAGCAATCTATCCTCGTAGCGCGAAGCCCCAATACCCTGCATGCCGTGTTTTGCGAGGTGTGCAAGCAGCCCTAAACCCTAAGCCCCTAAACCCTAAAACCCTAAAACCCCTAAACCCCCAAACCCTAAACCCTAAACCCTACACCCCGTCAAGCTTTCCGAGATGACCCGGCCCAGGCTTGCCTGCGCTCTGCCAGGAAGTAAAAAAGAAACGCGACTACCTATTTATTATCGCGATGGTTGATTTTAAATGGTTATGATGACCATGTGTCTTCTGAGTGTGATTTCTCTGATTCTTACGATTACTACAACGCTTGCTATTCTTATCTGTCACCAACGCAGCTTTGATCTAGAGCAGCTGATGGATTGATTGGAGCACACCAGGACCCCACGCCAGTAAACTATGTAAGAGCAAGAACAAAACAAGAAATGCACATTCCCCTTGAAACCCTAATGTCGCAACACCCAACCTCCGAGCACCCCCTACTTTGAGACTCTAAGCTGGTCACTAAAGTCACTAAAGAGACAATGCAAATCAGAAAAGTCTTCCTGAAGCCCCCTTTAACGGCCTTAACGTCAAAATCACTCCCAAACCCTAAACCCTGAATCCTAAACCCTGGTGTGTCCAAACAGGCGTGGTGATCCTAATTCAGCATGTAATAAAAATGTCATTATTAGGCTTCCTGGCATAGAACGGTATAGCTGGAATGGAACTTCACACTGTCACTGCTGGGTGAATTCAACTAAGCCCTAAACCCGAATCCCTGTTTGAATCACTAAATCCCTGAAACCCTAAACCCCAAAGGCCTAAACCCTAAACCCTGACCTAAACCCTAAACCCTACACTACCCCCAAACCCAAAGACCTAAACCCTAAAACCCCGAACCCTAATCCCCAAATACCCAATAAGCACCCTAAGCCCTAAGCCCAGGATCTTCCCCGAGGAGAGTGCCAGAACAGCCGCCAAGCTTGCTCGTCCCTCGCTCCGTCCGATCCTTGTAGAGGAGGCTTTTTTCGGCTTAGGGCTTGAGGTTTAGGGCTCAGGGCTTAGAGGGTTCAGGGCTTAGGGCATTTAGGGAGTAAATTGTCATTTCAGGGAGGAGCTGGTTCAAGTTTAAGGGTTGAGGGGCCTGAGCAATGCGAGGTAGAGCAAGAATCGCCAGAGTCACGAATACCCCACCTAGAACTTTCCATGACATATGAATTTCACACTTAGGACTTTCCGTGACATATGAATTTCCCGCCCCCCCCCCCCTCCTCCCAGCATTCCCGGAGCCTTGCGGTGCTCGGTGATGAAGGAGTTCCACCATATCCTCGGGCTTTACACCCGGGCTGGGGCTAGCCAGATCCCCTAAACTTTTAAACCCTAAACCCTTAACCCAAAACCCTTAACCCAAAACCCGAAACCCTTGACCCTAAACCCTAAACTCCCTAAGCCCAGAGCCCTACACTCTTCAACCCCGAAACCCGAAGCCTCAAACCCCCTCCCCCCAAACCCTAAAGCCCTAAACACGCCTTTAGACCCCCGGGCCCCAAAACCCCAACACACCCAAAGCTCAAAACCCAAAAGCCCTGAACCGCCAGCTTTCAACCAAAAGCAGCTCCTCACTGTCGGGCCCAGAGTGAAAAAATGCGGGTTTAGGGTTTAGGGGTTTAGGGTTTTGAGCACCTTGTTGCCGCCTTACTGTGCAGCTCAGCAGAATCCACGGAGGTTGAGGGTCGAGGGTTTAGGGCTTAGGCTTGAGGCACTGCTGGGGCGATGTTAGGGTTCTAGGGTTTAGCTTACCTTCTGAGTCTCAAGCTCTTCAGGTTTCAGGCGCTATGGCCTCAAACACTGTCTCCTCGCTTCAAGTTTTGGGCCAAATCCGCTAAGTCACGAATGCTCCTTGAATTGTCGGCAGGTCCTTAGGCTCAAGGCTTATGGTAGGTACCCCGAGAAGTTATTGCTATGGGAGCCAACCGACATGGAAGGATATTGGGGCGTCCCGGAACGAAACCTCCCTCAACATGCGCGGGACATTCGACTTTCTTCGCAGCCGCGGGCTCGTCGGAAAATCAAGCCAAAACCCCTAAACCCCTATTCCTAAACCCTGAGCCCTAAAACCCGACCCCTAAACCCCTAACCCCTAACCCCTAAACCCTAAACCCTTACAGATGATCTCTACGAAGCCCTACACTCAGGGGCCGCTCCCTGCAAGAGCCGCCAGCTGCCTCAAACCGCCAGCGAGCACCTGACGCTTGCTGGGATTCTTCGGAATGCAAAGTCTAACCATCCCGAACACCCCAGGTACCTACTATATAGGGTACTAGAGCCCCTAAGGCCCCTATATAGTAGGTACCTGGAGGGTTAGGGAAAGTCTTCAGGGGCCTTTTCTCCCCAAACCCCAAAGCCCTAAACCCTTAACCCTAAACCTTTAAACCCTAAACCCTAAACCTTAAACCCTAAAGCTTAAACCCTAAACCCTAAAGACTTTGCACTCTGACGCCTCCTGGAAGCTTCAGGGTTTCAGGGTTTCCGGCTTGGGGACGAAGCTTTGAAGCCAAGGGTCCCCGAAAACTGCTAGGGCTTAATGCTCGGACATTTCAAGTTTAGGGCTTAGGGTTGTTTCCCTCTCGCATAGGGTTTAGGGTTTGGGGTTTAGGGTTTAGGGCTCTCTCGCATAGGGTTTAGGGTTTGGGGTTTCGGGTTTAGGGCTTCTAGGGAGTTGCCTAGAGTCTCCACTGAACTCGATTGTAGCTCCTTTTTGGGGTTTAACAACGACTAGAGGCTAAGGCTATGGGCGATTCTCAAGTCAGGCTTACGACCGACAACGCTGCTCCACATGATACAGGTATAGTAGCACAGGGGCATCGATACGCACAATAGGGCATTGGGATATGGTATCATAGGAGCACTCGGCAGCTATTCAGGCTTCCATGCTATACTTGATAATATGTGTTATGCTGTCTGCCGTACTGTCGCTGCGATCGCTGCTGCCAGTGCTGCTTGTCCTAGCTTCCTGTTTGCTGCCGTGCTGGTTTTGGGCTTAGGGCTCAAGGCTTTCTATAATAGAATATGATGCACTAGAGTCGAGTAGAAGAGAAAGAGTAGACTGGGACATAATCTCATACACCCATAGTTTAGGGTCCTTAAGGTAGTGCAGGATTTATATTATCAACCGTAGGACATAATCTCATAAACTTTTGAGGTTTAGGTGGGATCTTCGGGTCTAATTTTAAGGCTTCGTCCACGAAGGTCTCGTCACAACGAAGGTCCCCGGCGCCTCTGAGATGGCCCACCCATCTACACCGTCGCCAACCTCGGGGAGTGAGAAAAAGAACGGAGCCTCCTCATGAGAATAAGGGCTTTCGGGGTTCAGGGCCCTAAATTAAAAGAGCCTCCTCATTAAATTAAGGGCTTTTGGGGTTCAGGGCCCTAAATTATGTTATGGATGTTTGTAAGCGTGTTAGAGTTTCTAAGGAGGCCTGAAATGAAAGAGCTGGGCTTGAGATCCTCTAAAGGGAGTTCCCTATGATGTAGGACACATCCAAGAACCCCTTGTGCTCCAACTCAGCGGCGGTCCATGGTGAGCGTCTGCTTGGTGAGAGACCGTCGAGTCTCACTCCAATGAGCAACCACCAGCCCTAAACCAGAGGCCCTATTAACCCCACACACTAAAAAAACCCTACATAAAACCTAAACCAAAAATTCTGAACCCTAGACACTACATCAACCCCTCAAAACCATGCACACTACATCAACCCTAAGCCCTAAACCCCAAATCCTTAAAACTTGTTTATGGCTTGGCCTTTGGACTGCATCCCTCACTCGGCCCAGCAAGGGGAAGCCTTAGGGCTTAGGGTTTAGGCTCGGTTTAGGGTTGCGGGTTTAAGGTTTAGGGCTTAGGGTTTAGGGTTCGGATGCTTTAAATTCGGGCATTTATGCTTCTTTTTTGCAGGATGTACGGTTTTAGACATTTAGAGCTTGGGATCTTTGGAAAGGCCCCCCTTCACACCAGAGCTCTGTGGCAGCCCAACATGACCTGAGGGTTTAGGGTTTAGGGTTCACCACCTCGACCGAGGCCACGCAACCTTCAAAGGAGACTATGCATAACACCACATGACACGACCCTGCACCCGTACCTGCACTCTCTTCAATACAGAACTCGAAGTGCGCAGCTCCGGGGCACATAAGTACTGTATGTAGCACCTACAGCGCACAGGCGGCAGGTACATGCAGGTACCAAATTTCCCTTTTCGGGACTAGGGCGACTGCCTTCCAGAATCTGCGTTTTATATGCGGGTTGGAATAAAGTCCCAAAACGTTTATGGTATAATATACCCTGCAACCTTATTCTCATTATTTCGGACCCTTCGGTGTTTCTTCGCGCTCTGAAGTCAGGCAGTTCCCGCAGTGCGAAGCATGCAGGAAGCTTCTGACACCAGGCCGGGGATTCATTGGTGGTTTGTTTTTTTTTTCGGGTGTCATAGGGGCGTATACAAGATTTGACAAGGCTTTAGAAGGTGGGTGCCTTAAGTCCATCAGGGATCCTGGTAGTCGGCAGTGGGTATGAGGGCCTGTTTGGTTTATCGGAAAGTCTCACATGCATATGGAGGCATGTGGTTAAAGTTAGAAGTGCCTTTGCTTGAGGTTACCAGCAACTCTGGCTCTAGTTGGCCTTGACTGATACGTAACCCCCACTCACAGCTTCCTGAGGAACCTAAACCCGAAACCCATGAGGAGCCTTGCCTGCCGAGTGCGAGAGTGAGAGTCGAAACTAACCTTAAACCCTAAACTAACCCTAAGTCCTAAACCTGAAACCCTAACTTCTAAACCTGAAACCCTAAGTCCTAAACCTGAAACCCTAAGTCCTAAACCTGAAACCCTAAGTCCTAAACCTGAAACCCTAAAACCCTACACTAACCTAAGAAAAAAAGCTTGAACCAGGACTTCCTGTTACGATTTCGCTTGCCCTTGCTCCTGCGATTTGGCTTCACCTTCATCAGCGTCACGGACCTCTATCAGGCCAAAGGGGCTTGGGGCTACTGTATGGGGAATTTTGTACGGATCCCCTTAAAAGGGCCATCATTTTTGGGTTCCATCATGAATGGTTCCCCCTTCCGGGTTAAAACAGGACCTCTTCCAGGCCATCCGGCTGCCTTTTTTGCAGAGGTCGCAGCTCGAAGTAAGTAGCTATCAGATTATCATGCCGTGGAGGTCGCCGTGGTAGTTGTTGGCAGGTCCGGTGTTGGCTTATAACCCTCAGGCTCCATGTGCCCATCAAGTATGTACTCCGGCCTTGCGGTGTCAAATAAGAGTCCCTTAAGGCTTGAGTATATACCGTATGAGTACATGGAGCCTTAGGTAAGTGCTGTTATGAGCTTTGAGCATTTGGAATGATTGCGTCGGTTCTCGATCGGAGGTATCCAGAGCCGCACTGCGCCTCGAACTTTCGAGCAGGGCTCGCAAGAGATACGACAGCTACAGACTATAGTGAGTATAACGCTAACAGTTCGCGGTTTGTCGCCACATGATTCGTTGAGGTATGTTGAAGAGGATCACTGACCTGCGTGGAGTGTCAGAGAATACAAAACATGAGTTTAACAGACCCAAATTAATAGTATTATCCTCATGACAACGACCCTTACATAAGATGCCGCCTGAAACCCCATCGTCGCTTTGCCTACGACACGGTCTTGCAGCATTGGTCTTGCGGAGGATGCCACTTTCCCTGTCATCGCCGGAACGCCGGGGACTGTGCTTGAAGGAGATGCTTCAGTACTTGAATATTTCCTTTCAGTGGAGTGTTTCGCGGTGACAGGACGGGGTGCTGCCGTTGGAGACATTTTTGTTCAGGGGGCCTTGGAGTCGTCATCTCCACTAAACTCGACTCGGCAGGCACGGGAGAATCAAGAACTACTCAGTGCCGTTTCCAAGCGAGTAGACTTACCATGCAAACATATAGCTGCGGCTGGTTGAAAGAACCCTTCTTTATAAGCAAACTGTGCTAGGTGTAATCTCTGCAATGTTATACGTGTATGCAAAATATAATGGATTTTCAATACATACATGCATGTGAATTTCTCCGACAGTGTATCACTTTGGGTTCTTACGTTCGTCATACTCGGAGTTGCTTGGTAGGCTCCAGCGCGAGCATATCGGGGATCGCCTTGTAAACCAAGACTTGTTCTTGCCATGGTCCTGCTCGGCCGGGACACCGCGTGCATTGTAAATTCCACCACTTGGCTGATTCGGGTTCCCGTCACAGAGCGAGCACATTTTGGTGTGCTTTTGGCCGGACACCGTGCTTGAGCCAGTTTGGCCCACAGCTTTTCAGATCCTTGTGCTAAACCCTGTTAATGTTGATGTTGCTAGTTTCCCAGGGTTTGCAGAGAAGAGTTGGCAACGCAGTACGAAACCCAACCCCCAAACGGCAACGAACCCTAAACCCCTTAAAGCCAAGACTAAGCTCAAGTCATTCGTCAACCTAAAGCCAAGAACCCTAAACCCTGTTCGACGGTAACCCTACTATAACCCTAACTATAACGCTCTGTTATTATAGCCCTCTACTATAACCCTAACTATAACCCTCTGTTACTATAACCCTACTATAACCCCACGGAAAAAGAGAGGTGTGGATTCGACCTTTGGTTCGTCTCGGCCTGGCTCGTCTTCCTCGGGGCCCGGGTCTCAACCAAAAAACGGCCTCGGCTGAAGCCTCGGAGGTTTGATCTTCCCTTTTTTTGCGGGAAAACCCATGTAAACCCTAAGCCCTACACCCTAAACCCTTTTTTTTTTTGGGCGGGGGGGAGGGGGGGAAGCAGCTCTTCTTTTGATGAGCTTCCGGAGTCGCTTCCGGTGTTCTTAAAAGCCGCCTTTGGGGTCTTGGGGTTGCTGCGAAGTGGCTCTGTACATTTTAGGGTTGAGGGTTTGGGTGCTTCTCGCGGGCCTTGCAGCTGTTTTTCAGCGCATAGCCGCCTGTTCCCTCGCGAGTTCCCAAGGTCCCACTCAAGCACTAACCGATGTGAGGTAAGCCAGGAGTCTTTTGGAGACCTCCGCAACAGTCGAAGCCAATCACTACTATCTGGAGCCCAAGCGTAGAAGTTCTCTTCTGTTCTTTCCGTGTGTACTTGCCTTAGGTTGTGAATTCCGTGGCCCAATGAGCCATGAACAGCAGTTGTCCAAAGACGAGGAAGAAGAAGTAAACCCTGCACTACACCCGTAGCGAAGGTATTCCACACCTTAAGCGGCCAAGTCATAAGGCCCCGAAGAAGGTGAGCATAAACAAAGATCTGCATCACATAGCCTTGGAGAAGCAGACTGTTAGAGGTCAATATCCACATACTGTATATATATATATATACATATATATATATATTACTTTTCTGCATGCATGCAAATACGATAATGTGAACATGTACCCATACATGCATACACACGCACACACACGCATATATATATACACACACACATACACGCATGAAAATATGTACAGCGCCCATATAGTAGCATTAAAAAATGTAGTACATTAGTCATATTCGGAAACGGGCGTGATACATACATTCGCACACCCACACATATGCCTATATGTGTATATATGTATATACATATGTGTCTGTGTGTCCAGTTGTTCGCACGTTAATGTTTGCAACTGAGTTAGTTAGTTGCCTACGTGTGCGAATATGCCACTTGAAATCTAAACATGCAAGTATACTCTGGCACTCTTCTATTTACATGCGTATCCACCGTGCACGTATGTGTGCCGGACAGAGCGAATAACCAAGCAAGTGCAGCCTTTACATGCGTAGGCGTATCTAGACATGTACATATTCATAACTATTTACAAACAGATTCAAGACGCTAGTTTAGTGTAGCAGAGAAACATAGAGGATGGGACAGGATAGGATGGCATTAACCAGGTATGGTAGGGTAAAGAACGGTGCATTCGTCCAGCAAAAAAAGTTACAGCATAGCACAGTATGGTGCTGCAAAGCATAACACAGCACAAGGTCGCATGAAAAAAGCAAGGCATAGTATAGCACAGTGCTGTGTAGTAAGTACATATGGTAGCATAGTATACTATGGCATAAGTATGAAAGCATTGTGTAGAACGGTAAAGTACAGTAAGCTCAGTACAGTGTCGAATTACCTATGGCATAAGTATGAAAGCATTGTGTAGAACGGTAAAGTACAGTAAGCTCAGTACAGTATCGTACTACAGCATATTCCAACATAGTCTTACCTACTGCAAGCAACTTCTATGTAATCTAACCTAATCTACTCTAGTTAATCCAACCTAATATAGTACGTTCCCAAATAGCACGAGAGAAGATATCGCAATACAATTTCGGGATGACGTACGCACAGAGAGTTTTTCAGTCTATGCATCAGTCTTCTCCCCCCACGCGTGAACCAAACGGACGGCTTCTGCTGTGTTGGCTCATACACGAGAAGGAAGGGGATTCAATATGCAAAAAAGTCTATACATAATAAATAAATAGACAAATAAATAAATAAATATATATATATATATACAAATATTTGTATTTGTTTGTTTATGCCTTTACAAATGTATATGTGTGTATGTATATTTATGTATTTATACATACACGCACACACCTACACCTGTTGCCTTATCACCTTGGAAGGCAGAACCCGCCACGTAGAGGTCCCAATACAGGCCAAACTAAGCCTCTCAACAGTGAGTCCTAGGGATAGGGCTTTATGACTCCGTCCTGCTCTCAGTGACTCAATCTACGATCCTTCTCTGAGTTTGGCCAATCTTACGAGCGTCGTTAGGTCAGGTGATGAAGTCTTATGCACCCCTCTTTCAAAATGGACTCACACACATACATACATACACATACATACATATACATACATGCATATACATACATACATGTACATACATACATATACAGACATACATACATATATATAGATACATACATACATACATACATACATAAATAAACACACATACACAATATGCCTATACGTGTATATGTACCTGTTTCTTTATGTGCGTCTAGTTGTCTGTGTTGCCCCTCGCGCTCTCCTTCCTCAATTCTGTCTCTTTCTAAATCTGTTCCACTGCGAATTCATTCCACCTACTCTGCCCTACCTTCTCTTCAGACTCCTGGCAGTGGCATTCGCACATGTTCGGCGCAACCAGGTTGGCGTGATGCAGATCTTGGTGCAGCTGATGTTAGTCCTGTCCTGTTGGAGGCTCTCTGCCCAAGGGAGTTCCGAAGGTATAGGACTCCTATATTTTGGGCTCTTGTGAGACTGACCAATTTCGCTTGGGCTTCGGGGGTGCTATGCTATTCTACACTATACTATACGGTGCGAAATATTACTACACTGTACCATACTATACTTTCCTTTACTGTCCTAAACTATCCTATGCTATCCTATAGACAAATCGAGAAAGCTGACCTTTGCGCCCCTTCAGCGTGCAGGGCCTACAAGAATGCAAGGACACCCGAGGACCGGGAATGGGAAAACCTGAGAAGTATGGATCCTATGAAAAATCCCTCATAATGTGTATTAGCCAGGTATGTTGTCTGTGTATCTGTTAGGCGTGCAAGATACACGGTTACGGGCTGTGACGAGCACTTTCAACATGAATCATCATGATCAGCATCATCATCCACTTCAGCTGCATCAAGATTGACGACTTATTCGTCCGATGTTTGTAGTAGCATCATGTATCGCCTCCACCAGCTGACCCTAGCTGACCCTAGGAGCGTGAGCGCCACCACGTGGAGGGCATCTTCCTCGCCCTGCGAGCAATGGACCCCTGGCAGAAAAGCAGGCGTGTTGGAGCTCCTACCTTCAGACAGAACGTTAATTCCGATCTTGAGTGCATATGTTGTCGAATGAGATAGACAACGAAAGAGAGAGAGGCCTTCACAGCCCACCGAGATTGCCCCACAGCGCAGACCGGGAGGTTCAATAGCGAAGGTAGATCCATGCTAGTGGGAGGTTCATGCAAAGGCATACGTTCATACTACAGCTGTAGTAGAAGTGTGCTTTAGCACGCCACCTAAGCGACCAGTTAAAGGTCATGCAATGATGGACGATTCATCATCAGACCCTCCTTCAGTTGTATGCGGTATGCGACGGCCGTAAGTCTATGAGTCTATCTGCAAGAGCCCCAGAATTTGCAAGCTCCCCCGAGCCTTGAACCCTAAGCCCCACACCTGGATTAACGTCCGCCGTAGCCATTGCGAAGCCACTGCAAATTTCGCAGGGGAGGCTTGGGGTACACAACAGTGTACTCCTATCAGGCAGTTGGTGGACAGGTTATTTCTACGACTGCAGTTGTAGTACGATTGTTATTGTTGCTACCGTTGATATTATTCATATTTTTATGTAATCTTATGTGTCTTCTTATTATTGTTATTATTGTTGAATTGTAATATGAATGTTACGTAGTTTGTTATGCACAGTTCTATACTGTTATGATCCTTATTTGTCTACAACCCTCGCTGAGGACAACCATGTCCTGGTCTACGCTTGCAGGTGCGCGCCATATTGATCTCGCTGTGGGATCGACGAAAAACTATTTCGTTAAGGGTTTGGGGTTTGGGGTGGTTTAGGGTTTGGGGTTGAGGATTTTGGGTTTAGGATGTGGGGTGTCGGGTAGTTAGCTCCAGCAGCAATGGCTTAAGATGTGGTGGTGGGAAGGCTTTCGATGCCCAGCGCAGAGTCTCTTTTGCTGAGGGTTTAGGGTTAAGGGCCTCGAAAGTGCAATGTGTGAGTGATTATTTCCGTGCGCCTCACAGCTTGGCAAAGCTTGGCATGTTCTTGAGCTTGGGGGAGCTTCACAACCCTGAGGGGACCCTTTTATAGGGCCTCTTCATCAGAGGGACCCCAAAGGGGCACAGTAATCCTTAATCTTAAAAAGTGTCCGACTGTTTAGGGCCATTACCCCGCGAAGCCACAATACGAAGCTGCGCAGGCCCGCAGTGGAAGAGCGCCTAGGGGGAGCAAGCTGCCAGCTGGATGCAGCTACTGTAGTTTTTGGCATTGTGCACGACGGTTTCCTGTTTAGGGTAGTATGAAAATCAAGAGCCTCAGAATCAAGAAAGTGCTACCTGCAGTCTCCAAGCGAGACCCTTGCCCCAACACCTTAAGCTCAGTCCCCGGAAGCCATGCCAGCCTTGTGCGAGTGTGTGAGTCGAAACCCCTTAAAGTGTTGTTGGGGCGAGGGTTGGCCGATTTTAAGAGAGACATTGGACGGATTTGTGGAGTTTGCTGGGCGAACCCAAGAGTGAGGCGAGGCTTTCAGCATTTTTGTCTTATTCTGGTGTTACGATCCCAGCTACTACAAACCTTTGTAGTACAATGCATGCTTCTGAGGGACATGGGGCCGCAGCACTCTACTAACTATTACTTAGTCTTTTGCCTTCTCGTTGCGATGAGCATAAGTGATATTGCTGTCATTCTGGCCCACACCCAGTACCACCATTGTTCAGACCTTTGGGCTAAGGCTGGAAGATGAAAACGGTCGAAGCTCGTGTGGCCTTCAGCCGCTTCATCTTCGAAGATGCCGAGCAATGTGCTCTGCAAGGTGGGAGTTTGGATTGCAGGGTTTCGGGCTTTAGGGCCTATGACAGGGTCTGGCTTTTGTTAAAGATCACTGCGGGGTTCAGTATAGGGACTCGTCAAGAGTCATGATTGACATAGCATGGTATCGGACCATGTTGTCATCGGGTCGTAGATCGAACGAGTCGTAGCAGGAGGAAGAGGCCACTTGCAGTAGAACGATGCAAGCAGCACACTTGAAAAGAGCTCGATGGTCGAATGCTCGAAGCCTTGTATGCATCCTTGAAGCCAAGAAGCAAGCTTCTGTGTCGGCGCTTGAGTGGCCTCATCCACTGCAGCTGGTCGAGGCTTCAGGGACATCGAGGCAGCAACTTATGAGCAAGCCCAGCATCCCAGCACGGATTTCTCGACCTCGACATGCAACCTCACATTCTTCTACGGCGGCATTTAAGTCGCAGAGCCACCCCCGCTTCTGCCCTTCACATGCTAGTCACTGCTAGTCTCGCCGGAGCTGCCTCAGAGAGTGGCCTCCTCGGATGTAGACAAGGAAAAGCGTTTAGGGTTGTCGGGCTTCGAGAGAAAATTTAAGGTTTAGGGCCCGTAGAAAGAAATGGTAGAGCCAAGTATCCATTTGGAGATTCATCTGCTATCATAGCCAGCTTTCCCTGCAATGCCGGAGCGCTGGCGTGAGCTTGTGCGGGAGCTCACTGTAGAGACCCGGCTGCAATACTTCCTTTTCGATGGCTGTTCGGGTTTGATTGTCCCTGCATGCCAGAAGTGTCAAGATGCTAGAAGCGAGGTTCTTGGAAGGATCCCGGGGTTTCAAAGGACGCCGGAGGCAGAATCGAGGTCGAGAAAGACTTGGGGGTTGCGCTGCTGTGACGCTTGACCCTGAAGCCTTTGCTCAAGTGCGCTGTTGTGAGTCGCCCACCGCTCCCTGACTCGTCCGCCTGAGCTCGCATAGACGATGTCTTGCTGCTGCGGAGAGGTTGAGAAGGATGCGGAGGAGGAAAAGGTGACCGACAAGAGCGATTTCGAGCAAGAGGCGGACCAGGACTTCGGACCTAATCCGAACCGAGGTTGCACCGACGCTTGGTGCCTCATCGTGCTCGTGGCTGCTTGGGTCGCCTACGTCGTGGTAACGATCATGGGCATGACCGACGGGGACCCTGCAAGGCTCTACCAGCCGCGCGACTTCTCGGGTGCCTACTGTGATGTGGAGAGCAACTGGAACAATGGCCCAAACTTGAAAGGCTTCCCCAAGCAGAGCTTCACCATGAACGTGAGCTCCGTGACGGATGTCATCGTCAAGCAGATGATGTGTTCAAGCGCTTTTAGGACGGCCATGGTCGACGGCTACTCGGGCCTCCCCACCCAGGGCCCTTTGCTGACCGGCTTCGAGGCGGAGGACTATCTATGCGGCTGCTGCCTCATCCCTTGCGGAGCCTGTGAAGGTAGCCTCAACGTGGGCGGAGATTTGGCGAATCCTGCGGACATCTCTACGGTGATCACATCCAAGTTGGCTGAGCTTCGTGGGAAGGTCAGTGCAGATAATTTGTTTTCGCCCAGCGGTGCCAACGGCCAGGCATTTGAGGACATCTTCAACGAAGCCTCCCTCTACTTCAACGAAGTCTGCTTGACCGGATGTGCTGCTGACTTCAGCTTGGTGAACGGCAGCGCGACTGCCCGTGAGTATGTCTACGACATGACCCCTGACAATCCGCTCAAACTCGCCTTCGACACTTTGAAGGGCTACTCCGGCAGTAGGGCTGAGATCCTTTCCATCCAGAGCGTCATCAGCAACGATTTCAAGTTTGAAGCGTTGCCCCTGGATGTCTGCCCCTACCCGGAAAAACGATGCGTACCCATGCCCGGTGTGGGCTTCACAGAACTTACAGAGGGTTCATCCTACTGCACCTTCGAAATGACTGCGGACGTCGTCAACGCCTTGGGATCTGCCATGACAGACACCATGGAAGCATTGGGCATTGCAGACCTGGCGGCTAGCCTCTCAGACACTGTCGGTACCTGGGTCGGCGATTTCCAGACCTCCATCGATGCATTCCTCATCACGCTCCTCGCCTCCTTCCTAGTGGGCTTCATCTACATGGTAGCACTACGCTTCCTTGTCGGCGTCTGCGTCTGGCTCTCCGTCTTCCTCTTCTTCTTGGTACTCTGCTTCGGTGGTGCTTTCTCCTTCATCAAGTCGTCGCAGTGCTCAGGAGTTGGGATCTTTGAGACCGGCCAGACCATGGTCGTCGGTGCCCTTACCACGGCCGCGGTGGTAATTGAGAACGCCATCAGCCAAACAACGCCGGCTTCCGAGGAGCTTTCGGGCTTGTATGGCTCGAACTACACAGGCGTGCAGCGCTACAGCAAGCTCGGCAAGCTGTGCTATGACTGGGGTGATGCCGCGATCCCGGACTCCCGGGGCCCCCTCTACACGGCGGCCAACTACCCCGACTCGAACTTGGTCTCGAACTACTGCCGAAATCCATTCCAGGACTCCGACCGCTACAAGGCAAAGACAATCTGGTGCTTTACCCAAGACCCAGACTACAACTGGCAGGAGTGCAACCCTATTGGGCAGATCCGACCGGTTTGTGACGGAGGCTATGACATCAACAGCGAGGAGCTGCGGATCGTCCTCGAGGTTCTTGCCTACATCTTGTGGGTCCTCGCTTTCATCTACTGCATTGTTGTCTGCTGCCTGACCAACAGGATTCGCTTGGCGATTGCAGTGAACAAGGTGGCTTCCGTTTTCGTGGTGCACACCCCTACGATCCTGGTCTTGCCTGCTGTGCAGGCCTTGGTCGCTGGGCTCTGGACTTTGATCTGGGGCCTCTCGGCAGCCTTTTTGCTGAGCCAGGTTCCTGATGACTACGTCCCCAAGACCGTCTTTGCAACCTACGCCGAAGCCTACGGCACCTCCGACACGCCAGGACACTGCGTCGTAGAGTGAGAAAGCTTTTCGGGGTACCAGAATCCCTGGCGGCCCCAAAACCCGATCCTATTTTTTAAGGTGATTAAGGCCCCTAAAAACCCCTAAGCCCTTATTATAGCCCTTATAGAACCCTTTAAGGTTCTTAAGTACCCCTAAAACAACACTGGGAGAACCCAAAAAGGACAGTGCACCGGTACCTGGCCGACCGGCTCCGTGTGGAAAGACGAGGAGGGCTGCGAGCTCGTGAATGGGACCCTCGGTTCTTCAGTGGCGGACTCTTTTAGGGTTAGGGGGTTTCGAGTTTAGGGTTTAGAGTTTAGGGATTAGGGGGCTTACTGTAGGGCTTATGGGGCTTCAGGGTTGTTTCTTTACTTGGGCCTTACTAGGTCGTGTAACTTACCAATTACTGAACAGCCCAGGACCATGGCTTGCTGGCGGTGCTCCCAGCCGCGCTATGGATTCGACTGGCGATTTGCAGTGTCTTTCTTCGTGTATTTGTGGAACAATGCCTTGAACATCGCCCTCGGGCAGATCATCATCGCTGGCGCCGTGGTTGTGTGGTTCTTCACCAAGAACACCAACAAGGGCAGCAAGAATGCCATTCGCAAATCACTTCGGATGGTCTTCCGCTACCACCTGGGCTCTGTCGCCTTTGGCGCCTTCATCGTCGCCCTTGTCCAGTTCATCAGGTACTTGCTCAAGTACTACGAGCAGCAGGCCAAGGCGCAGAAGAATCGGATCGTGGTCCTAATCCTGAAGGTGCTTCAATGCCTCATCTGGTGCTTTGAGAAGTGCATCAAGTTCCTCAACAAGAACGCCTACATCCAGATCGCGCTGATGGGCACGAACTTCTGCACTTCGGCAAAGAAGGCTTTCTTCCTCATTCTGAGGAACGCACTGCGATTTGGAACTGTCGCCATTCTGGGAAGCATGATCCACATCATTGGCATCATGTTCATCACTGCTGGCACGGCTGTTTTGGGATACTTTACCCTCTCTGGACTCCATCCAGCTATGGCCCCGGCTGTCCCCATGATCATCTACATCATTTTGGGCTATGTCGTGGGTCGGCTCTTCACAAGCATCTTCGAGCTTGCTGTGGACACCACCTTGCAGTGCTTCCTGTGTTGTGAGGAGATGCAAATCGCCGAAATGGGTCCCGAGGGCTTCGTGCCTTCACAGCTTGGTCCATGGCTGGACAAATCGCAGCCTCCCGAGAAGGCCTCACAGAAGAAGGTGATGGAGGAAGAGGCGGGGCAGATGTAACCTACCCGGAGTGGGGCAGCTGAGGGCCAAGAGCTGAGCCGTTTGTTTCCTGGGCGCCGCATCTTCGGGCTTGGGAGGAAGCCCCTGGGCCGAAGCCTTTCTCACCGGCTCCTGTCAGAAAGCGCGTAGGGTCCGCCTGCATATACATTTTTGGCACTGCGCGCCTCTTTTAACGGTTCCCCCGCTGTGCTGTGCTACATCACGTAGTCAGCCGGTTCTGGACCTGCTGTCACATGTTTAAAGGGTTCGGTACGAGCCGATGCTGCTGTCCAAGAAGCACCGTAACTCCTCTCAACCGAATTAAACAAGATGTCCATGATGCATACTTTCTTCCTGTTTGAGACATTTGGGCAAGTGGGAGCTGGTGAGTGCTAATGCACGCCTTTGCCAGCTACAATGGATCGCCACGTCGCCCCATCGGATGGTGCTGAATTCCTACAGCAATGCTACGCTCAGAGGCTTCTGGGTTTAGAGTAGGATAGGCCTTCTTGGATTTCTAGACCAGGGACAGCAGCAATCAAACAAAGCCGAGGGCCGAGTGGGCACAAGAACACCCCAAGCAAATCGGTCCTGCACTACGCAGCCGCATTTGAAGGCCGGACTCTCGATTCAGCTGCGGAACACCTAAGGCGCATGACTGTTAGCGGCCGCAAAACCACGTCATGTCCGGGATCCAACTGCGGCACTTGCACTGACGCTTCTCCTGCGGCATACGACAACGGTGCCAACATGGGAGGGTGAGCAAAGTCTCAGCAAAGAGCCGAGATGGCCTTCCGAGATCTGCAAAGCGCCGCATCAGCTTTGTCCGAGTGTGTGTGCAGATAACACAGGGTCCAGGTGCTTGACATGTTTGCAGGATGAGAAAGACTTTGGGCTTGGGAGACTGGAGAGCTCTATTTGCAACCATGTGCCTCAACTCTCCCCCTTGATACTCGATCAGGAGCTGGACCGTCAGTTCGTGAAGCTGAGGGAGCTGGAGGCCAGCGGCTTAAGCTGGTTGCTTGCCCAAGAAACTTCCATCACCACTGCGTAATACGATACTAGAAAGAGCATTATGTGACGACTGCCTGAGCTAATCATCACCATCTTCGAAGCCTTCGGATGTCCAAAAAGTAGGCACCTAAAGAAAGAAAGAACGCACGGACCCTGATCTTGAACACGCATAGGCAGCAGCTAGACCACAGCTTCTACAATCTCGTACACACCCTGCAAAAAATCTCACGACCTCAGTCTCAAACCCGTGGAGCGTCCGAATTGGTTGCGAATCCCCATGTAATAAAAAGTCCTCAAAACACCTAAATGCCGCAAACCTTATGCCCAAATCCCAGATTGCCATGCGGGACGCAACACTCCACCCCAAAGCTAGACCGTCAACTCGGGTTCTCTCGAAGCTACAGGCGAAAAGCCGAGTCAGCCGACCGGTCCTGGCCCTTTGGCGAAGGGGGTAGTGGTTAGGGTTTGGGGTTGAGGGTTTAGGGTATCCACTTATCGTCTAGGTCCAGTTTTGGTCCCCCCCATGCTAGCCTCATGCCCTTTTCCAAGAACACGGCGAAAGGTTTTCGGCTTTAGCAGAAGAGGTTGACAGACAACTGGTGTGTTCACTCCGGTAATCGCGATCCAGTGTGAATTCCACTGCATCTGTCTGGTGATTGACTCGAAATGACAACCCTCTGGGTGGTGGCGGCGTGTCCGGGCGACTTAAAGAACGGTTGAGTCAAAAGTATATGCACTTCAGCAGGAAGGGTCTGACCGGGCTTGATAGAAGGTTCTAGAGAGGGTTTTTAGGGTTTTAGAGAAGTTTATAGCATGGATTGCAGAAGGGTTTATACAAGGGCTTCTGGGAGGGTGTTGAGATGTTGAAAGATGGGTTTGTGGAGGGATAGAGCGTGTTATAGAGACTGGCAAGTTGACGGTAGGGTCCGTAGCAGGGCTTGTTGGAATGTTTCCAGAAGGGTTCATAGACGGTCGGACGGATGGATGGATGCATGGATGCATGGGTGGATGGATGGGTAGGTGGATGTATGAACGGCGTTTCCCAATGCTTTCGCGACACGCATTTGCGGAACCTAGTAGCTCATCTGTCTATCTATCTATCTATCTATCTATCCATCTATCTATCGATACATACATACATACATACATACATACATACATACATACATATATATATATACATATATATATATATTTATGTGTGTGTGTGTATGTGCGTGCGTGCATGCATGGATGCAGGCAGGCAGGCAGGTAGGTAGGTAGTTAAGTCGGTAGGTTTGTGTTTATATATCCAGGTTACTCTATGATCCACCTCAATTTATGTTAATTATTGTAAAAAGCATGTCGGGCTTGTCGGGTGCTGCGCGGACGAAAGAACCACGATCCTCAACCTCTGCAGCCTGCCATCGCATATGACAACTTTACACCAGCTCCTCTCTAGATGAACCGAGTCTCAAGTCAATACTCAAAGTTTGCACAACCGTCCTGAGCAGTTCTGGAGGTTGCAGCTCAGTCGTTTGAAAATTGGTAAGGGCCGTGAGCCCTGGAGGCGGAGGAGGACGTTAACGACAGCGGCAAGTATTACGAAAACTAAGGAGGATGGTTTCCCGAAAGCTGCTTGCAGACTCCGAGCCTCAAATCTAAGGGAAGCCTCAGACCCCTTCAAGTTCCTCGTAGACTTGCCATTATCGCACCCTAGAAAGTTATAGGAAGTTTTCAAGGAACACTTTGTAGAGCCAAGGCAAACAGTCAGCTTCATGAAGCTCCAGGCTTTGCGATAGAGAGTGGCTTGGAGAGTTTGGACGGATTGGCGCAGAAGGGCCTTTGTGATGGCATAGTGCTGACAGGGTTCAGGGTTCAGGGTTGCGTGCCTGGGAGTGGGAGGACAGAACCGATTGCGATGTTTGGAACAACACTCTGCCGCACCTTTCGTGCCGTGGCGGGTGCAAACAGATCAGGACATAATCTGCAGAAAGGACTTTGATTACATCATGCAGAACGAACGGCAGAAACTCACGCTCACACAGCAAACGCAACGCTTCAACGGCTGCAATCAGAGTTGAGTTGCTGACAGGAGCCAAGCATCAGCAGCAACAGGAGTAGCAGCGGGAGCAGGAGCAGAGCAGGAGTTGTAGGAGGCGGAGTAGCAGCTCTAGTTGTAATTAGTAGCTAGCAGTGAAAATCAGCAGAAGTAGCAGTCGTAGTTGCAGCAGTGGCAGTAGCTGCTTTAGTGCTAGTACTCTAGCGTCAGCACCAACAGCAGCGGCAGCAGCAGGACGAGGCGGAGGAGGAGGAGGAGCAGCATGGTAGTGGTAGAGGTAGTGGTGGTAGTAGTAGTACTTGTAGTAGCAGCAGCAGCAGTAGTAGTGGTAGTCGTAGTAGCGGTCGTGATCATGTTAGTAGCAGCACCCTTTGTGCTTGTAGTTGAAGTGTACATTCTTCGTATCAGCAGCAGCAGTAGTATTGGGAGGAGGGGACCAGCAGCAGTGGTTAAGACAAGGTCTGCAAGTGGCGGTACGCAATCCCAACTCCAGTCAAGAATTTTGCATCCGTCGGCTGGCCTGCCTTCCTCATGCAACGCCTTTTTGGGAACTGTTGTGAACCACCCTAAACCCAACAACCTAAGCCAGCAATGAAAGGTCATCGCGAATTATTCGAAGAGCCCGGCATGAACCCGAAGCACCCTTCCTCATCTCGTGAACCTTACAAGCACGGAAACCCTAGCGCCGAAACCCTAGGACAGTGAGAAGATCTTGTTGTACGATAGCAGTTCAGTCGTTGTCTTGGAACTGAGCTCTTGGGTACGGAACCTTTGTAGCCTTGCCGCAGTGGGCATAGCTCCTGCAATGCGAGAGGGGAAACCCCTGAGCAGACTGGGCGGGTGGGGAAACGACCCTTGCATTGCAATGCTAGAGGTGCATAGCACCCCCAACCCTAGCATGCCGAAGCATCTTAAGTCTTAAACTCTGCCGTATCCGGGTGCCCTAAATCCTAAACACCCTAACTAAAAGGTCCAAAATCCGACTCTTCACCAGACGGCTTCCTGCGAGAAGTTGCCAGGGAGAGATCACTCGAAACTGCACCAGGGCTTAAGCTGAGAAGGGTTTTGGGTTTAAGGATCTAGCGGTTTAGGGTTTAGGGTTTTTTGGGTCTGGGGTATCAGTTTTTTTGGTTTGGTTTCAGGGCGGGTAGGGTTTCCAAGTCTGCGGAGTTTTTTTTCGGGTTTTTTGATTTATGGGCCTTGAGGGTTTCTGGCTCTGAGGTTTCCTCTACCCTTACCCCCCAGGTACCTACTATATA
>CAJNJA010069029.1:47815-88676 GCA_905231915.1 Symbiodinium necroappetens
AGACCCCTAAACCCTAAACCCTATCGCCGAGGCCTGGAGTGCAGAGCATCCAGGAGGCCCGTCCCCCCCGGCGCCCTACTGCAAGCAAGGCAGTCTCTTGGCAGCTAAGGTGGGTTTAGGGTTTAGGGTTTTAGGGTTGAGGGTTTGAGGGTTTGAGGGTTTAGGGTCTGAGGGTCTGAGGGTTTAGGGTTTAGGGTGCTATGAAGGGGTTCCAGGGTTCCTTAATAAAGGGTGTGATGATCGTGGGTGTTCTATGGAAGCCGAACGGGTTTAGTGTCTCGGCGTATGGCCGTGGATTTTTTTTTTTTGGGGGGGGGTTAGGCAAGTTGAGGGACGACGGTGGAGGTTCAAAGAGGTTTTTTCGGGCCTTCAATGAGATCCAACTTTAGGTTTGTGGCTTTGAGGCTTCAGGACGTTTGGGACTCGGGATATTTGGCACAACAGTGGAGGTGAAGATTGAAAAGCACAGACGGAATGAGGTAAGATCATGCAGCGCATCCAGCAAAGCCCGGTCTTCGAGGACTTTGCTTGCTTTGCAGCCCTTGGGTAGTTCTCTCAATTAGGGTCCCTTTTAACGTCCCTTTTGTATGCCTAGAATCAGGAAGGGACCATAATTCAGAGAACTACCCTCTTCCTTGCTCAAGCTGCTGGATCTTTTACCGCAGACGTAGTGGTCGAGGTGGTGGGCGCTCATGCTCGGCGTAGCTGCAGCGGTAAGGTAGAGGGAGTAGTGGTGGTCGTCGTCGTAGTCGTAGAAGTAGAAGAAGTAGTAGTAGTAGTAGTAGCAGTAGCAATATTAGTGGTAGTAGGAGCATGAGGAGCAGCAGTAGGAGTAGCAGTAGCGGTAGCAGTAGCAGTAGTAGTCGTCGTACTACTATTATTATTATTGTTATTATTATTATTATTATGAATAGTAGTAGTAGTAGTAGTAGTAGCAGCAGCAGTAGCAGCAGCAGCAGCAGCAGCAGTAGCAGTAGCCGTAGCCGTAGCCGTAGCCGTAGCCGTAGCAGCAGTAGTAGTCGTCGTCCTCGTCGTCGTAGTTCGCAGTAGCAGTAGTAGTAGCAGTAGCAGTAGCAGTAGTAGTAGTAGTAGTAGTAGAAGTAGTAGTAGTAGTAGTAGTAGTAGTAGCAGCAGCAGCAGCAGCAGTAGCAGTAGGAGGAGTCGTCGTCCTCGTCGTCGTAGTTCGTCGTCGTCGTCGTCGTAGTAGTAGTAGTAGTAGCAGTAGTAGTAGTAGTAGTAGTAGTAGTTGTTGTTGTAGTTGTAGGAGTAGGAGTAGGAGTAGGAGTAGTGGTAGTGTTAGTGGTGGTAGTAGTAGTAGTAGTCGTCGTCGTCGTAGTTGTAGTCGTAGTGGTAGTAGTAGTAGTAGTAGTAGTAGTAGCAGCAGTAGTAGTAGTAGTAGTAGCAGTAGTAGTAGTAGTAGTAGTAGTTGTTGTTGTTGTTGTTGAATGTTGTTGTTGTTGTTGTAAGCACGCAGGAAACAAAAAGCTCCCAGCAATGAAACTCTCTTGATGCTGCAGGAGTCTGAAGATCAGTCCCGGTCTTTCCAACTGCCTGGAATCGTTCGTCGCGACCAATACAACTTCGTTGTCGGCCAGAGGCGCCATTCCTGGATTCGGGGCTTAGCACATGCCTTAATTAGAACCAAATCCTTCCACGTGTTAGTCAGTAGTGCTTCACGAAATTCGGTTCGTCTTTTAGCGGTCTCCTTGCGTTCAGAGGCCCGAATCAGTGCCCGAAGCTCCTGAGCATCAGTAGGACCGAGGCGAGACCCCTTTTGATCCGATTCCAAAGTACGCAGAGTACACAAATTGAGTGGAATTTGTGGGGAGATGAGAGAAAAATTGTAGTTCCCGCTGCTGTATCAGAATCCGTGGCTGCACTTGACTCTGCTTTCGAGCATTCTCTCATCTTTGCCTTTTCTGGAGTCACCTTTCTATCCCCCCACAAGGACAAAACACTTTGTGGCTCTGAAGCCGCCACCCGGCCGCAAGAAGCCGATCGACTCACGGGGCTGTTGCTCCAAGGCTTCGCAGCGTGGGTGAGGGGTGGTTGTAACGATCTCTAGGACTCCAGGCCGACCACTGAAACAAAAGTCGGCATAAAGCCGAAAGCTACACCCAAATTATCCCAAATTCCCAAGTTCAGCCTTGTGCGCGATGCTACGTTTCCAGCTGCAAGGTGGCCTTGGGTAGACTGGGTAACTTTGAACCTTGTATCCATACCACGATGACAACGGTCGCCTCATCCAGCCAGAGGGGGCCTCAGCAATTGGGTTGAGGCCCTTTAACCATCCTTTACACTAAGGTGGTATGTCATGAACCCTGACAGCAATGGCCTGGCGACGATCTGGCAGGTTATTTCCGCTGTGGCGATGGCCTATACTGCATTGGTCACGCCGCTCCAGGTCCCTAAACCCTAATGCCTAAATCTAAAGCCCTGAAATGGCCCTTAAAAAAAAATCTAAAGCCCTGAAATGCCCCTTAAAAAAACAAACCTAAAGCCCTGAAAAGGCCCTTAAAGAAACAAAAACAACCTAAAGCCCTGAAGCCCGAGGCCCTCAACCCTAAGTTACTAAACCTGAAGCCCTGAAAGCCCGGAAGCCCTAAAAAGGGCCCTAAACCCGGAACAGGAAAACCCCCGCAAAACACATATCCCCGCAGCCCTAACCTCCTAAAGTGGGGACTTTAACCCTGTAATTGGCTGAGGCCCGCTAAAATTCCACTTCCCGTCGCTTAGCTTCCGGAAGAAGGTAGTTCCTTCTGCGATATCTGCACCAAAGAAGTTCGGCGCACAGTGGTTCATGAGGTCCAACTACTTCGCTCGGGTAATCTGGGCCTGTAGGTAAAACATGATGTCGCTGTGGATGCTTAAGAAGGGGTCGACTGAGGCCAGCCTTCTTTCATTGCTTCGGACTAGTGTAAGGCTCCATAAGGGCTGAGCCATCGGTCATATTCTGTTGGGGGAGCGGTCCAATTAGGGGATCGAAGAAGTTGGATTCTCGGTGCAGGTTTGTTTGCTCGACATCTCCTTCGACACCTTGTTCGTGCTGAGCATGTGCATCTTGATCTTAAGCTTCCTTCTGCTGGCAGTCGCCCCCTCCCCCCAAGAGACATGAAGAGCTAGTCCTGCAAAGGAAGAAGCCCCACCCTGAAGCACGGCCGTGAAACAAAGCACGATGAACAGTCACCGCGTTGAGGTACGGATTTCATATTCTTGCTGGACATGGTTCTCCAGTTCTTCACAACATACTCTCGGACGACTCCCAGTGGTGTTGTTTGGGAGGTGAGGATCTCCAGTTGGTGTCCTTGGCTGGTTGTCGAATCCACCAACGGGTATACAGCTGTAGAGATCATGAAGAAACATGTGCGCACACAGTATATGTATCTTCATGTAATTATACGTGCCTCTGCATGTAGGCAACATGTGTATGTAATGTAGTCTAGTGTAGTGTAGTGTAATGTATGTATATGTTTGTGTACATGACTACGTATATGCATGTGTATATATGAAAATGTATACACATGCCTATGCTGACCCTTCGCCCCCTTTTGACCCGGACTTGGTTCACTTGTGGCGTAGCTTGTTTGTTCATCTGTGTGCGTGTGTGCATGTTCATGCGTTCAAGAGTGTTCACAACTACTGTACGATGTTGGCCTATACACTAATCGATGAACAAAGATCATCTCCAAGTATGGAGTTCACAATGTTGTGTATATGGCATGAGCGGCAAGCATCAGCCGATGTGCATGCAAAGCCGTATGTTGACATGGCTACGTGGTCTTACATATGACCCATCTGTAAGACATGTTCTTATACACCTATACTATGTGTATATGCATCCGCCTATCTGTCTTTGGGAATACCGGGAAATTTGCAGCACATGCTTGCACATGAGGAAACGTTGATAACAGTTGAGTACCTGTTTTTCTGTACGATATACTTCCTATGTGCCCAAACTAGTGGAATCCGTCGGTGTATACCGCACATCAACGAGAAACTCAACATTAATGTCTCGAATCTATTCACTGTTATTGGCCAGCATGCATAATACATAGTAGGGCAAATCACCATGTAGTAATGTTGAACCCTCTGGAGCTCCTTTCCCGCACATCATATATATATATATTTTTTTTCTATATATATACACATATTTATATTTATATGTATATTATATATATATATGCAGAATATAGAGATGTGCATCTCTGTGTAGCTGCTTATCCATCTTCGGAAAATATCGGCAATGTTGCACAAAGGTACATGTGTGGAAACAGCTGTCAGAACAGTCAAGATACGTATGGACACACCTACGAATCAATGGGTACCCGTGTTCATGATTACAGCCAGGTATACCTACATGCTGCAGAATTACTATGAATGTGTGTACCCATAGTTACAATATACAAATGCATAGGACAGCTGGAAACGATCAGCAACCATTTAGGATGGACTTAGTGACTTAACAGAAGCTACTTGTGTGTTCAGCATCGGACATTGCAGTGAATAACAAGTTGAGTCTAAGTTGCAGCTTTCTCGTGAGTCGCACGAGACAAGAAGCCACAAACACAACTGGTTTTGTCGCGACTTGCTCCAGCCAGGCTGACGGCTTTGCAAAGTAACCTAATTGTTACCCCACAGTGACGATGGGCTCGGAATGGAGCCGTGAGTCTGTAGAGCCTTGGACTTGTCTGACATGGTCACGTGGTGCGCAAAAGTACGAACCGATCGATGCACGCTGTCAAAGTGGCAGCGGCGACAGTTGATCTGGGATTAAGCGCGGCCCAAGCTCAAGGCTGATTTGGAGAGTTTTCGATTCCTTCTACAAAAACAAAAACCTACATAAGCAAATACGTCGCATATCCTGCCCGGCGACTCGTTCAGCTATGCAGGAGGCAAAACAAGAATATAGGCCTGTGTTCAACATAGTTGTTTTTGTGTTGTTTCTGTTTTGTTTTCGTGTGTGTTTGCTTTGTGGTGCTGCTTTATGCTGTTTTGGTCTGTTCAGTTCAAACGTGGATCTAGTTTCGCTGTGTTGAGCTACACTGTTTTGCTCTTTGGTTGCTTTCTATGTCGCTTTGTTGTCGTTACTTTGTCCCTATTGCAAATCTGCACATTGAGCCTCTTGCTGTTCTTCTTTGCCCTTGAATCGACTTACCTCCTCTTCCCACTTGCTTGCAGAGCATGTAGTTAGGCACACCAATAACATCTAAACGAAACGCATGGAAATGTGGAACGGGACATGTGGTGCCATACGCATGTGTGTTTGTAGATACGTGTATGTATGTATGTATGTATGTATGTATGTATGTATGTATGTATATATATATATTTGATTGATTGTATATGTATGCATATGTATGTATATTTGTATATATATATATGATGTGTATTTTGCATGCGTATGAAAGCATGCTTGTGCGTATGTATAGATCTATACATGCAGACGTACATACATACTTACAGTCATACATACATTAGACAGAAACGTAAAGTGGCATACATACAGGTGCAGACGGTGCAGACACAGCTACGATTATGTACCTAAGTCTGTGCGTGCGGGGTCGCTGCTTTCTGCGCACGAGCCATTTTTGCCTTCGGTGAGAGAGTTTGCCGAAAGCCCTATAGACTCTGAACCCTACAGAAACCCAACCCTAAACTGAAAGCGGGCAGGTGAGGCTTGGTTTGATTGCGAAGCATTACTTGCGCTCGTGGTTCTTCTTCGACTTGCTTACCGTCATTCCCTTCGATCTCCTAGGCTCGGGCCAGGGTTGGGGATTCCAGTGCTTTGCGTTGCGAGACAGGAGGTGTCGGAGAATTTCAGCACAAGGTTATCCGGTTTCCTGGCTTGAGCCATAGTTGCGGCCAACCTTGGTTTCAAAAATCTTGAGATATCTCACATGCCTCTCCAACAACGCCAGCTACTACTAAAGTTACTAAAGGCCTAGTTCTGGTGCAGTTCGATGTGCCAGCTACTTGTTGCTTACCTACCCGAGCTGGTCGTCCCTCGGCTGGGAGCCATGACAGCCGTTGGGCAAACTTCCGCCGCACGGCGCGGAGAAATGGTCTAAGAGACCCAAGCACAAGACCCCTATACAGTAGCTCTGGAACCTAAGGGACCCAAAGTGGGGGCAAATTCTGCGTTTAACGTCAGCTGTCCTTTGTGTTCCGGAGTTTGTGACTGTGGGGCTTCATGAAAGCTGATCATGGGGTCTGAAAGGCCTGCTCACGAGTGCGGAAGCATTGAAAGACCTGAAGATGGTCAAGGTGATTCGAACGCTGAGGCTGGACTGTGGCAAAGATCCTACACTTTAACCCTCTAACCTCCGACCTACCAGCGGTAAGCGCTAAACACTGAACCCTGAACCCGAACACCATGACCTCTAAACTGAGTGAAAACTCTAAACCGTATGTACAGAGAACAGTTCAGGACTTGTTTGTCCCTAAACCCTAAACTGCCCTAAACCCCTATTCAGGGCGCAAGGTTTGGGCCTCAGGGTTCCTTCAGTATGCAGGGCTCTGGACTTGGCTTTCAGAAGACGATGGGTCGTTTGTGTCTCTGCGTGGGAGTTCTGAAGAAAAAGAAGGATCTAGGATTTACGCGTGTTCGAGCTGTATAGTAAGGATTCCACTGCCGGGGTCTCAAACAGGCTCCCTTTTTCTGAAGGAAGCGATACCGATACCGTAGCGTTGCGGAAACATGGATTATAAGCAAAGGGGATCCTTGCTTGAGGAATATACCCTCAATCATAGGAAGAGGCCCGATGATGGGGCTGCAGGGGTCTCCGGCTGTAGTCTGCCCAAGCAATGCCAAGTTGATCTCCAACATGCCGCACTACCTCGATAGATCCATGGATCTGAACCGTGCATCATTGAAGACTGGTAGCTTCGAGGTTGGTAGCAGGCGATGCCACCATAACTTGTGGTTCTGTGCTGCATAGAAACAAAGGCATGTAGTATGGGACCCAAGTACATGCCCCACACGAATCTGGGGGCACACTGGCTCTGATGTTTTTGTGGTTTGAGGGTTCCTTTAGTCGACTGTGACCCCAAGCCCCCGATTCTAAGTGGCCTGCCGGGCCTTTGCCCTTGTGTCTTGGCATTCGGGAGTTCATGGAGGCTGCCTTTAGCACCTCTCTGTCCTCCTTCGGATCCAAAACCTCAACTAGAGCTATGCAGTGAAGAAGGCATCAGTAGCATTACACTCACTACACCTCGGGGCCTTCTGCCTCCGCACCTTCCCTCCCTACTCTGAAACCAAGAGAGACTGAGCCGCGGAGCCCCTGAGACTGGTGAAACTCGTCCGGCTGCTGAAGTCCTCGAACCTTCTGCATCGTTTGGAGCACCCTGGTGTATATTCAAAAAGGGGGGGGAAGGCAGAGCATGGCAGAGTGAGCGCAGCGATGCCCACCGATGGGGTCTTAAGGTAGTGTTTGAGTCCTGATCAGGGGGTGGGGAAGAAGCTGTCAGGATCCCGTTCTCCTTGCCGTACCAGCAGTTCGCTTTACTGAGATTTCTCTCCGTGCTTGTATTGATGTGTCACTGGCTAGCCTGTGTGTGGGCATTGACGCTGCAGCTGGTTGACCGCGGCTACCCCCAGTGGATCGACGATGTGGAGGCCGTGGATGGTGAATTCGGCATCCGAACCCGTGAATCCGCATGGCGAGTTTACGTTGCTTCCTTCTATTTTTGTAGCTACACCATGACTTCGGTGGGCTATGGGGATTTCGGGCCGAAGAACATACTGGAGCGCCTCGTGTGCACGATGATGGTGATGGTCTCTGGACTTTGCTGGGCCTACATTCTCGGCGAAGTTTGTGCCATCGTGGCGGACATGAATGCTGACAGTCAGCTCTTCCGCAAAAAGATGCACCAGCTGAACGTCATGATGCGAGATCAAGGACCCACTGTCTTGTAAATTCGGAAGCAACTTATCTCACCTTCGATGCCGAACGTACTCCACTTTACTGATTTGATACTATTGGCTGATGGCCGGAATGGGTGCAATCTAAAGTCCTGCCCCGTGTCTGAAATTAGGAATACCTCATTCAGGGGTCCTTGCAATATACGGATCCTTGTATTTGGGATTTGTCGTAGTTGTGGTCAGTCTAGAAGCGCTTGTCAAACCCCTGTTCAAAGCTTACGGTTTCCTTAATTCTAGTCCAAGTAGCCTCACAGGAATCCCTTATAACGTGAGCTCCACATTGAGACCCTGAGGAATTTGTAGCCGACACAAAACACAAGCGCTTCAGGGTTCCTGTTTGCCCACAACATCTTGAAAGACTCCCGAAGTACCCGAAAATCTGCCTGGATGGGAAACCCGAATGCTTTACCAAAAGGCCAGGAAGCAGTCAGGGCACTGTTTCGTGCATGCTCTGAGGCCACTCAGTGCGAGGCAAGATGTCGTGTAACGTACGGGCATGCCACTGAGGGCGTAGTAATCGAAGAGGAGTTCTTCTGTCGGAAATCCTGGGGATGTACCGCATACATTACGTTGAGCCCTTTTAGGGCATGAAGGGTTTCGGGGCTTCGAAAGTTCGGCATTTGGGGGGGTTTTTAGGGGCTTTTGTCGACTCTTACAGCCTCAGGTTTCAGTTTTCCCCGTGACAGCAGTTCTTGCCGCTTGATCTTCTCGCACCCCTGTCTCTTGCAGGACTACCCTACGAGCTTCGCAGTCGGTTGCGCAGCTTTTTCTTGCAAAACCGACACCAGATCCAGTATCAGAAGCAGCTTCAGTGCCTGCGATGCATACAAAGCTTGCTTCCGAGCGGTGGGTTTGGTCCGGTTCTTCGTTTCCATGCGCGAGATCATAAAACTGAGACCCCGGTAGCAGCGCAGTATGACATGAGGCCACAGGAGCTGTCGGAGTTGGTGAACCGTAAACCCCTAAACCCTAAACCCTTGAAAAAGAAAACTAAACCCTAAACCCTAAAAGAACCCTAAACCATAAACCCTTGAAAAAGACACCTAAACCCTAAACCCTTTAAAAAGCCTAAACCCTAAACCTTGTAACATCAATCCGAGGCTCCTGGAGAGCATGAGCCCGAGGCTCCAGGCGGAAGTCTGCAGAGTGCTTACGTTGACCTGGATCCGGAGACTTGGCAAAACATACTGCATAAGTACTTATACAAAAGATAATTAGTAAGAATAAGTAGAATAGTAGTAATCATAATAAGAAATAAGAACAATAATATGGTCTTATGCAAAAGATAATCATAAGAATTAGTAGATATGGCCGTCTCACCTCATCCATGCCCTTGCGAGCCGAAAAGATCCACGTCCGAGGAAGGTGCCCTTCTTCCTACAGTTCATGAACCTCACGGAAAGGATGGCCTCCAGAGGGATGCATACTGCTACCTTCGAAGCCTGCATCGCCGACATCTCCCGGAGACTTCAATGCACGGCTTATGCGCAGGCAGACTGCTTTACCAATGTCCAGGCGCCATGATGCAGGGCTGAATGTAGAGCACATCGCTCGGAAGTAGCTGTGACCGCACAGCTTCAAGGGCACCTCAAAATCTCCAATGCCAGCCTCTTTCTACAACACCAAAATTTCAATAATCTTCAAGATTCTTATCGGCTTCTTTATGAGATTCCCGTGTGTAACCCAACCTTCAAGCATCTTCAATCTCCTCTTTGGGAGAGGGGGGGTCTTATCTTGAATCTCAGAAAATTGGAGCATGGGTTTAGGATGGCGCGTGCTAGGATCCCGTATACTTTGCCTTGAGGGCATGAGGATACCAATGTTCCAACTTTCTGGCTTCTACTGTATGAATATTTCCATGTGTAAACCTCCGAGGTAGCACATCCCCCAAAAGAAGCTCCCCGGAGGTACTCCACATCCTGTCCAAAGGCCTCGTTGCACTGGACAACAGATTCTGAGATCTTACAGGGGAGGTTTCACAAGGATTGTATGGAGGATCAAAGGCACTTTCTTGCTTGATGCAAGCTTGATAGTTGTTTTGAAGAGTTGATGGAATGGGTTATTTGAATCCTCTCTCTGTCTGTGTGTGTGTGTGTCTTTCTCCTTGTGTTTAACATTCTGGCGGCTGCTGTGTCCTTATACGAACCCTGTCCGAATCAACGTTCTTAGTATAGACGCCTGAATAGTTGCCAATACTGTTCCTTAGGGTTCCTTATCACAACTGTACTATACTATCATATACTATACTATACTAAACTGTACTATACTGTACTATACTGTACTAACTATACTGTACTTTTCCGTCATATACCCATATTTTTTTGTTCTTCCCTTGGCTATTTCAGAACCCAGGATTTGGAAAGATGGGCACTGCTGCTCGGGCTTCATCCAGTTGCATACATGGCCTGTGGTTCCGCTTTTTAGTTTAGGGATTTATAGGGTTTTAGGGTTTAGGGGTTTGGGTTTAGGCTTTAAGCTCATATAGGGAGAGTAACCTTTTCTGGTAGATAGCTAACTGTGCTTCTAGGTGGACGCCGCGTGCTTCTTTCTCGGGTTGCAGCTTTTTTTTCCGGGTATTCCCTTTCAGGGGTCGGGCTCGATTCCAGGCACACGCCATGAGTTCTCGTGATAGCTGCAAGCAACTCCGACAGTAAACCCATAGCCATGAAGCCCACGAAGTCCTGGGACCTTCGACCCTAAACTCCTTAAGCCCGTTAAACCCTTCAAACGACCTTCAACCCTCGGAATCCTCGACCCTTAAGCCATATAACCCTAGACTAAGCGCGGAACCCAGCGACCATGGCTGCCAACGCATTGGTTGTTGTGGGCCCTCTGGCAATCGCGCAATCCTCCAGATCTGGCACAGGGTACGAATATCTAGCAATAAGCAATGCAGAATCAGGAGGGCAATTAAGTACACGCAACCCATGCTCTTGCAATAGCCCAGGTCTGGGGGGAAGATTTCGTCCTGGCCGACAAGTCCTTAATCCATGTGGTGCAGTGCGTGGCCATGTCGTACTGTGAAGCCGCTTGGACGTTCTACGGGTTGACCCCAATATATCGGTCCCGTAGATTACCCTCAATGGGGGACCGTCTTAAACCCTAATGAGAAAAAACGGAGTCCACACAGGATCCTGTACATTTCTTGAGAGGTCAGCATTTTATTCCACTTGCTGGGGCATCAGATGACAAGCCGTGCTGCTGTTTCGGTCGTGGAAAGTATGAATATTCGCATTTGCGGGCGGAGTTGCGGGCATGAGGGTTCGGCATTTTGCTACTCAATCCTGAACTTCGGAATGCCGGGCTGCAATAACTATAACAATTATAGTATTAGTAGGTGTTATTAATATAGTAAGATGTACTCGAGTTGGCAGTTTCCACTTGCGGCAGAGGCTAATGCGGGCTGACCTTTGCAACGACTCCCTTCTGTAGTCCCGCTACACAAAAATTCTACCACATAACGATAACCCAAAACCCTATCTTTACGTTCAGACTGCTGAGGTGTTTTTCCTGACAAGGGAGAACTTCATGGCAGTGGTCGAAGCTAGGAGGAGTACTTGCCCCGAGCTGGCCTCGATTGTTCGACGGCATCTTGGCAGGAAGGCGATAGATCCATGGCATTAGTAGCCTCTACAATTCCATGTGCCACCTATCACTTCCCCGTGCCTTCGACTGTGCAGTTTGTTCGGGGTGGTATTCTGCCTATTCCCAGGCTTTTGCAGTGTGTTGCGAGGTACTGCGTCCGCATTGCAGCATCTTGGTTTGCAGTTGGGGCACGTGGCTTACTGTATGCAAACTAGCTGCCAGCTGTTCTTGCAGCCTGAGGGCGGCAACAGATAAACTTAACTTCTTCCCCCACCCAGTGCGACCTAATGAACCTAATGTTTTGCTGTGACTCCCAGCCGCGGGTTCCAAATTACTGAGCTGCAAGGTTCACGCAGGCTTTTAGAGCACAGGGCCTCGACTTCTGAAACTTAGAATGGCATAGAGAGCCCTCTTAACCCTATACTCTAGCTGTTTGTGGCTCTGAGACTTCACGGGCCCGTTGATCTAGGATCTTGAGCTCAGGTCTTCCGCGGTATCTTGCGAGAAGCACGGAAACGTGTGCGGATGTCCTCACTTGCGGCCAAGACCAGGCTCAAGGATTAGGATTCTTCGGGGAGCTGTGCTGCTGACTCTTTGGTGTTCAGGTGTGGGGTTTGGGGTTTAGGGTTTAGGGTTTATGGTTTGATGATGCACAAATAAACTTGGGCTGCACAGGGAGTGCTAAGCACCAGATGCAGAGAGACGCAAGTGACCTTCTGTCGCCGATGCCTACAACGAAACGAAACGACAGCCGTAGGGCTGAGAACAACCTTGGCTGTTAGCTTGGCCGTCAGCAAAGCGTCCGAACATGATTTCAATGCATGCGCAGCTTCATTGGGTGCTTTAGGACACAGGTGCCAATTTGGTTGCTGATCCCGGCTACCTCCACTCTCCGCCCAAGGTCTACCCCACCTCCTATCCACCCGTCCGCCCTCTAGGGCGGCTGGTCGCTAACTGATGCTGGGTAACATAGCCGAAAGCACACTCCGCGATTCCCAGGGCAAACACCCAATTTGTGCCTCCGACCCCTCAAGAAGGATATTCCGCTGGCAAAACTACACTGCCCTGCCTGCAACTCTGGCACGTTCACCGGCCGACATACAACGCACACATATTCGGGCTAATACGAAAGCCTTAGCAACGGCCAGCATTATTCCTTGAGGCCCCTTATTGCTTTCTTAATTATGATGTAGCGCATAGATGGACTAGATGTCGTGAGGGGAGGGGCCTCGCGGCCTCTGCTTTGCCGCCCCTTCTTTCATTGTCTCGCAGCATGAGGGCAGTGTTATGTCTGCTGCGGAACCACCTGATTTCCGCTGTTCATGAGCTTTCGATTCGATCTTTTCGCGACAGCGACGACGACGGTTGTCGTCTTACTCTCTGATCTCTCTACACGGTCGCTGTACTCGTTGGCAGGCGCCGAGGCGCCGAAGCGAAGCCATTGCCACCGCCACCGGGATGTTTCCTCCCTGGCGCAATCCCGAGCCACTCTGCGTTCATCTTCCAGTTCGGATTCTAAGGCTACCATATACGGACCTTCATACGTAGAATAGAAACTTGGGGACTGTAGTACGACATGACTCTATTCCGCTTCCGAAGACGGAAGTTAGGCCTTATTCAGATCCTTGGAGAGTTCATTCCAGAAGCCGCTTAGTTTGTTTATTGAACGGTACTGCTCGGTTACAGAGGTGGAGGTGTTTGTAATGGCGTGGGGTTTTGGTGCTAGGCTGTCGACTTTTTAAACATTCCCACTGTTCCCACTCGTCCTGAACAAGCATTGGCAACCAAGACGCTTGGATGCAGGTGCGCATGTGTTGGCTACAGTCTTCACTTCTGTCCTGCCACGTCAACATTTCCACAGTGGTGCCGCTGTGTGAGAGAGAGAGAGAGAGTGAGGTAGGCTGTAAGCTTATGTGTGCATGTTTGTATGACGTTTGACCTCTGTATGTATGCATGCATGCATACAACTCCGTATGTATGTATGCATGCATGCATGTATATGCAACGACGCCGGCGACCACGACAACGATCCTCCCACTGCAACGACTTGTATCTTATACTCCAATGCCTCAAATGCCAAGGCCTTTGCACCATGGCCTGCCAATAGAGCACTGCTCCCCCTTACACTCTCGCCACCACGAAAGAAGCCACTGCCGTGCGGAGGCTGCACCTGGTAACGTAAGGATAGGGTTTGGGGTATATTATACTATAACTATATTAAGGACCCCCCCAAATTAAAAAAAAAAACAAATATATATATATATATATACCTATTCTAATTATTAAGGCCCCTACATTAAAGAACAGACCATTTTGCAAAGGTGATCCTGGGGAGCTGTCGGAGGTACCAATCGAAGAGGACGTTTGAGTGGGCTCACGGTCTTGATCTAGCTTCGGCATCCTGGACAGCAGAAGGATTCCAGGTATGCAGTGAGAAACCCTTGAAGACTGTACCCTGGGACGCTGAAAGCACATCTCGAGCCTCTGCGGCAGGAGCGTTTCTGTTGGGTGTAAGGGTTTAGGGGATTGGAGGCGGTACCCCATTTGGGGGGCGACTGGTTCAGATCTGCTCCAGTCGCAGCTGCAGATCTCAAGCAACTCGCCGACACTTTTGTCATTGGCTGCTTCCAACAAACGCCGACACTTGTCCGAAACCCAAAAGCCGTTGAACGGAAGGGCGAAGCCGTAGCAACTACTTACCGCCCTGACCTCGACGAAGCAGCTTTTCACCGTGTTCCCATCGTCCGTGCCCGTTCTGTGTAATCGAGCTGGGCCGAGGCATGTTAGCGAGCTTTCAGCAATTTTGACAGCAGCTCAGACTGTATACTTATGCATGCGACTGCATGTGCAGTGTTTGCCTGCATCACCTTGAGGTGTGCGGCGTTGAAAACGCAGGTGGAAGAGTTTGTCTCCACCTCTTTTTAGAAGCGCTCACAGGGACTTGTCGTCCGGCCGATCCCAAATGTTACAATCAAGAGTAACGTGGGAATTTTCATGACAACAACAATGTAAATGAGTAAATTGAGTAAGAGCATACTATAGCATGTATACATCGAGAGGGAGAGACAGAGACAAGCAGCCCCATACTCATAGTGTGGTAGCCCTAGCTTGCTGGGAGCCGGAGGGCGACCTTGATGATTTTGAGGCACCACTCCCCCCGACCAGGAGATGGTTACAGGGCAAGCATGGCGAGGAAAGAACCACACGGTAGAAGCCTCGATGATTATCAATCCGATTTATTCCCTAGGGTTCTTGAAGTAATTTTACTACAAATGACCCGTAAACCCTTTTCTAAATCTTCTTTTGCTCCCTCCCGTCGTCTTTACCATCACATCAGCACTTCGGTAATGCTGCGGGAATGCTCATCTGAACAAGGGGTACAGGAAGAACAGCAAACGGTTTCAGGGTTCACCTTTCAACGTGCCGGGAGGCCACTATCTTGCCCTTACTGTTGTCATTGACTGGCTTACTGTTGCGCCCCGTTGCTTTTGTCAGTGTCCTCAGCTGGTTTGTTCAAGCACTACTGGCATTGCTACAAGTTTGTCATCACCCGGGCACATCCACACCATTTCTTTGACCGCTATTCTTGTGCCGGGGAGTTCCAAGGTCGGCTTTTTGCAGTAATAACGTAGTTTCTGAGAAGCTGTGCTTGGTAGTGTAGTGATAAAGTATCAGTTTACCTTGATGACCCACAGGTCCCCCGGGTGTTGTTGCTGCTGCTGTTCGGGGCGATTGCTGAGCTTCTCTCATCGCATAGCGACACATCTTCCGTCAGACCAAGCTTAGTTGGGCTCACGGCTTGCGGTTTGAACGATTGCCCCTAAACCCTAAACCCTAAACCCTAAACTAAACAAACCCAAGGTAACAGATGCATGTGGCATCATTAGACCTTCACCGCCAAGCCTAACTAGGTTGATCTGCAGAAACTCAGAAAATCTGCGATCCCCCATTCCTGCCATGCAAGCTCTTTTAAGCCCAGCTCTGCGTTGAAGGTGGGCATATTTTTTGTAGATTGTGGATCTTATGAGAATTTTAGATGGGCGTGTGCCAGCTGTGAGCCGTCCTGTTAGGATCATGTCTAGCTCCACCCTCGTCATGTTGTGGGGGATAGGGCTGCAGAGCTCTGGTGTAGGCGCGATGTCTGTTAAAGATTGGGCCCTCCGAGGCTTCCGGTTAAAAGGAATCCTTGCAACCTTACAATACACCCTCAAATCCTAATCCCAAGCCCTTGTAGAAATCTCGTTAAAGCGTTTTGCAAGAATCGGCGGCCGCTGGCCACAGCTGTTCAGCAGTCCACTTCGAAAGTGCTCAATGAGCGGCTGCTGGCACGGAACAGGAGAAAACAAGTGCTTATTCTTGTTTCAAGCTGCGCAGTGCGTAGGGGGTGAGCCATGTAGGGCCCTAAACCCTAAATCCTAAACCCCATAAGCCCTAAGTAGAAGGGGAAAAAACGGCCCTAAACCCTTAACCCTACATGTAGGGGGGGCGAACCTATACTTACCTCTGGCGGCTTTTTCGGATCCTCGGGAGCCCAAACCCGGGCTCCGAGGATCCTATAGCCTTCCGGCTGTTCTAGGGGTCCCTTATCTACCCATAGGCCCCTAAGTAGTTCCTTTTTGGGATGACCTTATAGGGTTCTAAAAATTATAAACCCATGAAAAGTAGCTACTTATAGGGGTCTCTTATCTGGTGACTCCTGCCACATTCCTCTCAGTTGCTTGGGTGCCTTGTCTTGTCTGGTTCGGGCATTCGGACCGGGACTCAGGAATGGTGGTTTGTACCGATAGTCTCCATTGTAGTTCCTTTTTTTGGTTAACCAAATATATGGTTAGGATCCGATAATATAAATTTGGTTAAGCACAAAAAGGAACTACAATGGAGCCTATAGGTACTTCCTGAAGACGAGGCCTAGGCTGGTTCGAAGGTAGGTTTAAGGACTTTTAGGGTTGGAGGGTCCACGCTGCTTCACCCATTGCTCATGGAAGACAGCGAGCTTTGATGTGGTTTGCCATGGAGTTTGGAAATCTGTCGGAGGCATCTTCCTTGTCTACTTCGAGAGTGCTTCTCTCGCTGACAAGACCTCTGGCCGCATGCGCAGCATGCTTTGTCCTAGACCCAGTCCAAGCTCTTCGCTCAGGGGAGAACATTTCCCAAGAATTCCGAACACGCCATTACTACTTACGCATTATTTTTTGCAGAGACTTCGGCGCGCACCGGTGAAGATCGAGTCTTACTGTGGAGAGACGGCTAGCTGTGGTAGGTGAGCTGTGTTGAAGTTCTGCAACATCTGGTCTTTGTCCACTGTTAGGAAAGACGTTACAGATCAAGCATAGATTCGGGAGATCGCGGCAGTGCTCCATAGAGACAGCCGGCCGTGCTGTAGGCTTCCACCTCTAAACGAGAGACTTGATGGCAATGCTCCTATCCTGCCATGAACAGCTTCAACAAATAGTATGTTTATCGTATACTGTATACTCTACTATTCTGCAAAATACTGCAAAATGACTCGCAGTGTTTTGTGTTCCTTAAGTACCACAGTTTGGATTTTTCGACTGAATGTGAACCTCTCAGCCCCCAATTACCGCCGCCCGAGCTATGCAGTCAGTAGGGCAGGGCAGTAGGGCCCGTCGTAGATATTTGGGTTCATGCGCGCTTGTCAGCACCGCATGGGCGTCTGTGAGACTCGGTATCCGCGTTAGGATTTGGATCGGCCTGTCCACGGCTACCTCTCTCTCCTTGTCCTTCACGCTTGCGGTGCAAACATTTGCAGCTTCTCGTCTGCAGTTCTCCGTGGCTTGCAGAAGACCCCGCGCTCGAGCATTAGGCTTGACTACATATCATGTCTCTGTTTCCTTCTAGTAGCAAATCGTAAGCAAGCGGAAGAGGGCGAAGAGGAAGTGGCCGCGGTGGTGGCAGTTGGGGTGCTAGTTGCCTTTGTGGTAGCAGCAGCAGCACCACCACCACCACCACCACCAGCGGGAGCAGTGCTAGCAGCAGTAATCGTCGTCGTTGTAGACATGTAGAACACAGGGGGGATTTGGTCTGCAGGGTTTGGAATTTGCTTGAGGATGTCGCTTACACCTCTCATTGTAGACGATACTTACCAACTTCACAACTTGCACGCAGATTTACGATCCGTGTACTGCCGTTTTTATGTGCCTCGCTAGCCCGTCGCCAACTAAACAACACAGCGAAGCAGGAAGTGCGCGATTGGCTGTGGCACAGGCTGCTGGCAACTTGTTTGCAGAGTCCTTGAGACTGAGACCTCTCCAGTGTGAGATTGTAGCATATTGTAGCTGCACCACCACAGATCCGGCGAGGGCGAGCAGATTAAGTGAACACGTTTCAGCATGTGTAACAGCCGTAGACAGCTTTCGCCCAAGTCTGTGACACGAGCCTGGAATAGGCCATGTCGAATCATGCATTTCAGTGGGATAAAACATCAGGCACGGCGTTTCAGATGGAAAAATCATCAGACCGGGATTATATGGGGATAAAAACATCAGACACTGGATTTCAGTAGGATTACCTACAAGCTCACATACAGGGTTCCAACGGATAAAACATCACATGTCGTATCGTTCTGAAGAGCTTCGTGCTCTTGCCGCTGCCTTGCCTGCAACATGTCAGCTCAACTTAATGTCGTTTTGGAGTGGGATATTTCAATCTCATGTCCAAGCTTTTGATTTGTGATGCGGTTCTGTCGCGTGATAAACCTTTCTCCGGGCTGTGTCCCAATTTTCGAGCATGGTCAGGCCGCGTTGGTCCAAACCGACATCGCAGGATGATTTAGAGCTCGAGATTCAGAGCAGGGTCTAGTTTAGAAGCAGCTCTGGCAGCCCCCTACGTAAGGGTCATGGCTACCCTGACAGACCCTTGGCCTTCTCAGCCTGAGAGACCCTAACCCCGCAGGGATAACTCACTGGCATGCTGGCCGAAGTCGCAACAAGGCCAAGTTCCCTGGTGCACAGTCCGGCTGGTTCCTTCGCTGGGCCCCGGGCCCTGGATTGACATGTATTTTTTTTCTGCTACTGTTCCTGTCACGTGCTGGTTTGGTTGTGCACTGGCACTACTCTTGCTGTTTAATTCCTCTGTGCATCTGTGCTGCTGCCAACTGTTGAGTATGCTCAGTACGGTAGTTACGATACTCTTCCTGATGTGATCGTCATCGCAATTTTTGTCATCGTTGCTATTACTGTTGTCGAACTCGTTCTCTCAGCACGTTAGTCTTGTGAAGCCCTTCCTTGGGAAAGTCAGGGTAGGCGCAGGGAATGATTTTTATGACTATCTTATGGTTTTCTTTTGGTTCAGGGTTTGTCCCCGTTGACGATTTTGATACGGTTCTGGTTGCGATTTCAATACGGCTACGCGGGAAAGCGCCGCTCGGAAAGCAGCTCCGCTGCAAGTCCGAAAACCATATCAAAACATAGCAACCACATCAAAACCAGTCCTGGAGGAGGCTGGAGACGAATCGAAATCGTATCAAATTCGGATAAAATTTCGTACCAAAATCGTATCGAAATTGTATCCAACTCGTATCCAAACCGCATCCACATCGTAACACAATCGTAAACCATAAGGAAATCATAAGAAAATCATAACCCGAAGGATTCCTGAGATCATGTCAGGACCATATCGAAATCATAAAAAATAAATATTCCTTGAAATCGGAGTTTCCCAGCATTGCGGGCATCACAACGTTAGTCGCGATATTGTCCTGATTTTGATTGTCATCACAAGTATGCGTTATCGTTGCTATTGCTGTTGTCGTCCTCGTTCTCTCAGCACGTTTGTCACGATATGGTCCTTACATGATTGTCATCACAACTATGTGCTGTTATTGTTATTACTGTTGTCCTGCCCGTTCTTTCACATGTATGTCACTTTTGTGAGTGTCTCGATTGGCGTAGGTGCGAGCAGCCGTCGCGGTATCGTTCTGACCATCCATAGCACCATTGCTGTTGCATGCCGTTGCTCTTCTGACCAGTATGTTTCATCCTGTCAACAATGCTGGGTGCCCCATGACGTCTAGATTTTGGATTCGAGCAGAGTTTGCTGACTCTCGCTTCCGGCTGTCAACTTGTTGATGCACCGTCGAGTGTACCCAGTGTTCTACCTGAGATAGCGAGTGAACATCTCCTGAGATACAGATTGAGTAGGAATTGCATTGGCATGTCCTGAAGCAAGGAGGGCAATGCAACTCGCGCTGTACGTAATTTCGTGTGCAGTCGTACTTGCACGGGGTCGTGTAGATTGGGAAGTTTGCCTTTTCTGTGCGTTGTGCATTGGTGGCTTCTACAAGCCTTGTCATCAGCTAAGCCCTTCGATGCCGCAAGTTCTCATGATGCAACTACTTTGCGCCCTCGGCTCTCGGGATCGTCTTGACATGCGGCACCCAAGCAATGGCAGAAGGTCGAAAACTGCGAGGAACCCAAGCCGTGTCAGCTCTAGTCAGTATAGTTGCCGATTCCCAGCCCTGAGTCGTCGCGGTCTTTCCGTGCAGGCTTAGGGTGTAGAGCCTCCTCTGGATCAACGAAGCCGATAATAAGAAGCAGCAAGGCGCCTTTGTCATTGCAGCTTGTGATGTTCAGAAGTTGGGAAAGGCTTGGCTTATGGTCTTGGTGGCGCTCTATCGTGCAGCCACTTGGCTGCTTCACGGGCCCCTTTGCTACAGCCTTTTGGTCCGGAGTAGCGGAAAGGCAAGTTCCTAACTTTCCCCAAAGGCCTTTCTCCAAAATGCAGCCTAGACTCTCAAATTGGCCCTAAACCCGAAACCCAAAACCCGAAACACTAAACCCAAAAACATTGACAGGAGTAAAGAAGTGGTGAGCAAAAGATAATGTCTGCAGCTGCTCCCGCATCAGGTCGCCGGGGTTTGGACACGGTCGACTGTATGGGTTTCAACAGGAGAAAATTCAAAAAGACAGTGATCGCAACGTGAGCACTACACTGCTAGAGTAAGTCCCCACTACTTCCTAGCACAGTTCGTGCAGCTGGCCACGTCAAGGCAAGGCCGAATTTCATGCCAAGTTTGGTTCTCTGAGTCCCTAGACCCTAATCCCTAAACCGAACCCAAACCCTAAAGCGATGAAGTCTGCAGTTGCCTGCAAGATGAGACGGTAGAAGTTTCAACCAATTGGAGACTCAGTCCGACTAAGACAGCAGCAGTCTTGATCATCCCGAGCTCTCGGGGATTTCGGGCACAAAAAAATCGAAGCATGAGCCATGGCTGCTCGGATGATGGCTTGGATGCTTTTCGTGCCAAGATGGATGCAGTTTTGGGCGGATCTGTGAGCTCGTGGACCCCGCGGGCCCGTGTTTATCATCGTCGCAGCTTCGGGCATCTCAACTTCTACGATACCTTGATGGTCGACCCTGACTCAAAGCGCTCCTTTCTGGTGGAGTTTGTTATCCGGTTCAGCGACGATATAGAGACGTGTGATGCATCAGAGCCTTCATCCAAAGGTGCACTCGGATATGTGACGTCCCACAGGGACATTCGAATAGGGGATGTTGTGGAGATCTTGTCTGGCCAGATGGACGAGAAGCTGCCTAAGCCGCCCTGTCACTTCACGATCAAGGCCGCGAGTTGCCAAACATCACATCCCCAAGCCGATACACCCTTCACCCTAGTCAGGCCCTAGTTGTGCTTTTCAAGCTCTGTGTCCAAGATGGTGGAGAGGGTCAAAACCTGCGATGATAATTGTGCTGCTGCTGATGATGGTGACGACGATGACGAGGACGACGGCGCCAAGGATGACGACGATGTCAACATCGAGGACGACGAAGAACATGGTCTTTGGTGGTGATGGTGACTGTAGCAACGGCATCCACCATTTCGACCGATGATGCTCGGGGCTTGACACATGATGATGGTGGTGGCGACGGCGAAGAAGACTATGTGGAGTGTGGAGGCTCATGATGATGATGATGATGATGTGATTGTCGCGCCACCCTTAATGATGGACCTTCTCATTCAGAGGATGTAAGCTCCCCCTGTACTGCTGCTGCTGCTGCTGGCTGATGTTGTAAAACAGCATGACATGATGGTGTGGATGATATTCGCCAGGGAAGGCGCACACCGCCGAAACAGCTGCCAGCCCGTATGACTGCAATGTGGCGATAAGCAACTAACTATGCAGAAGCAAGCACGTCATGGAACCTCTGTTCGAGGAAGAAGTTCAAACAAGAGGGCCGATTCCAGGATCGCGACTGCAAGGTTGATGGCGCGGATGGTGATGTTAACACGGGTGGTGGTACTATCATTGTCTTCTTGTTAATAGGTGCTGGTTCGTGCTGTTTTGCCCGATTCTGGTTTCGAATGGTATTATCTATGAATAATTAGCTTGTTTGCCCGTTTCTGGATTGAAAGCCAGCAAGCAAGCAAGCAAGCAAGCAAGCCGCGGGTTGAAGAAATGAGATGAGGCGGCGGGTTTAAGAAAAAAGGAACAACCGCCATCGCCTCATGAGGGAGCAGATTGGGCTCAACCGCCATCCTTTGATCAGGGGGCGGCTTGAACGAACGGGATCGTCCATAATTAACCGCCATCGCCTTATGAGGGGGCGGCTTCAAGAAATGGGATCAAGTCCTGGGGCGGGGGGGGGGCCCTAAACCCTATATATAATCAGCCATGCCAGCCTTGTGCGAGTGTGTGAGTCGAAACCCTATATAGTATTGGCCGCCATCGCCAAATGAGGCTGCGGGCTGAAGAAACCTCATCAACCGGCATCGCCTGTGAGGGGGCGGGTGAAATGATATAATGGGATCTATCGGCTATCGCCTAATGAGTGGCCGGGTCTAAACGACGAGGATAAGATCAGGGGGGGCATTGTGAAGGAATGGGATCAACCGCCTTTTGAGGAGATGGGATTGAGAAGTGGGATCAACCGCAATCGCCTAGTGGAGGCCGGGGCCGGGTTTAGAGTTTAGAGATTGGGAACAACTGCCATTGCTTGACTATTGCTATCATAGCTCGTGCGATTACTTTTTACATTCATCAACTTAGTGAGGGGGCCGGTTTCAGAACCGGGGGCCGGCTTCAGGAATTCACTGGATGCACCGCCATCGCCGAACGTTTCCGATTTAGCGGCAGTGTTTTAACGGCATCATCCCGCAATCGATCCCACATGTGCTGGCGGCTGGCGGACTTCAACGTTGCACAAGTACCTTGTTGCAATGCTTCAAGCCCTTGTCATGCAAATTACAAGCATGTTTAGGATAGCGGCATGCGGCCGAAGGGCTTCCAAGATGTAGTGGCCTATCCTGGGCCAAATTGGGACGAATGTGGTGGCCTTTGCAACGAATCGAGCTTCAGGACGTGGCCGCATCCGAAGTGTGTGATGAATACATTCCTCACATAGTTGCTGTTCACGATAAGAGAGAACGCCAACTACGCACCATACCATAGCTGGAGTATGATGTATGAGCAGCCAGCAAGACAACGGAGCATAAAAAAACAAACTCACATGCACTCGCACACACTCACACACAGGTGCCGATAAAGAGTCCAAGACTTGACTAGTCCCGCAGCGACAGCATGCTTGGTGTAATCTTTGACCAGGTTTCCCAAATGCGCATTGCCGAGCTGTGGACAGAGATGTTCATCCAAAGCGAGGTGGCCACAGCTGTAGAGGAGGAAGGCGCCATGGTTTTGAAGGCACGTGGGAAGCCTTGCAATCATCAAGCCTCCAAATATGGCTCCTCTGTCCCTCTATACAGTATCCGTTTTTGCCTTGTTTGTTGCGCGCCTTCTTGATTAAAGCGGTGCAACAACGAGGTTACTGGGGAACCGTTGCGGGGACTTTTCTGAGAGCACTTACACCCCTAAACCCTGAACAGGGTACCCCTTGACTTAAGGGAAATTCCAAGGCTTCCATCGGCCGGTATTTCACGACGGAATTGACCAGTCCTGGTTTGCGGAGTTGGATCGGATGAACGAGCAGAAAGGCACCCAGAGAAATACAGGATCTACTGGGGCTCCCAAGCACCAGACAATTAGGGTGGGAATAGTTAATATAGGGGCCTCAATAATTACCAACACTATCTTATGGGCTCCCTATTGTAATTATAGTTATATAGTATAGTAAAACCCAAAACCCTATGCTAAATGATTATTAAGGGCCGTAGTCTAGAATAAAAAGTCATGGCCCCCTTAGAAGAGCAGTCCTGCAAAAAGGTAGTTGCATTTTCACATTGTGTCAACTATACCCTAAGCCCTAAGCCCACATCCTATCCTAAACTAGCATCCCAGAAGGCCCTCGTCCAGTTGTATAGGTGCCTGTATTATTTTTTTGTTTTGGTCCTTAACCTCTCGCGAGGCTCCAGAGACAGGGTTTAGATTATCAAGGCTTTTTAATCTGAGGCCCTAGGTCTAAAACCCCGTTTTGTCACGTACTTGGCGAAATTTGCCATTCTTTGTTTTTTTGAGTGTATATGTTTTGCGTTTTTGTTTTTGTTGTGATTGATTCAAATTCCGGTGCTGGCTTCCTGCTGTTCAGGTTCAAAGCCTGAACCTGACCGCTGTGTTTCGGCTTCAAGCAATTGTTTCTATGTCCTCCATGCTAGCACTGTGCCTCTTGAGCATAATGAAACGACTAGTTGTACAGTCTCTTTTGCATGGAACACAACCTACTTGCGAGAGGGGTGTCCAAGACAATGATGTTTTCGATTTACCGAAGGATATTCAAGCGTGACTGCTTGTATTATACTTGGATCACGTAGTTGACATACTATGATTTCGTATTTCACGAATACTGTAACCGCATTCTATCATTCCCTTAGCGAAAGGTACGTTAATAGCTAGCAGCAGGTTGAGTTGGAAAGCAGCTACTAAGAATTACCATTGTACTTGCTATATTGTTGGTTGGACAAACAATCACGTCTTACTAAACTCATGATTTCGTTCAATAGGTGGTCTTTCAATATGCAGCTGGTTAATATCAAAACTTAGAAAAGCTGGGTAACAACAAGTCTGTTGCAAATATTATTTGACTTAATAGCTGTAACCGGATTCTATTGTTATTCCCTTAGTGAATGGCATACTTGTCGATAGCTAATGGATTGGATTGGAAAGTAGCTACTAAGAACTATCATTGTATTTGTCATGTTGTTGATTGGGTAAAAGGAAGTAATTAAATTGTTGAAATGATTCAATACACGTTCTTTCAATAATATCCAGTCAATGTTAAAGGTTAACAAAGCTGAATAACTATCTTTCACATAACTTTTGCGTGCTAGATAGTGGCTGGTCATCGTATGGATAATAGGTGTTTTGCCAAATTTAAGAAACTTACCCGCACTGTCCCCGTTTCCTTTTAACTTACAAATTAACCACCAGACTCCTATGTAATGAAACGACTGCAACAAACAAAGCAGTACCAAAAAAGCGAAACCAAAATCACAAAAACGCCAAAGCCAAGAAAAAGCAAAAGCAACAATGTCAGTAAAAAGTTGCGGAGTAGTGGTTCAGCAAGACTTCAACATATATATATATAATATTATATAATATTATACTATATTATATTATTTTATATTATATCATCATATCATATTATATTTTATATATATAATATGTACATACATACATACATACATACATACATACATACATATATATATATATGTTGCTTTATGTCGGTTTTGTTTTTGTTGTTTTCGTTTTTGTTGGTTTAGGCTTTGGGCTACCCTACCAAAGCGGAAAGACCATTTCGCCCATGAATGAGCATGCAGTACTCGTCGTCGTTGGCGTCGTCGTCGTGGCCGCGCGTTCTCGGCGATCTGGTCAGCCCAATTGTTATTTGCTTGTTTTTGTGTTTATTCTTCTGGATTTGTCTCTATGTGTCCGGATTTGTCTGTTATTGTCTTTTGTCAACGTCTGCCTGTCTTTGTCGTTTTTGTTGCCTAGACTGTCAAAAAAGTCCTGGGCATCTACTCCCTGTGGTTCTGGACCCTCGCAAAACGGTGAAGTCCGGGGTTGGAAGCTGGATTGCAGTTGTAAGATTGACTAAGCTCTTCAAGAAGTGCAGTTGTGTAAGACCTCAATTTACCCTCGCCACAGCCACCTTCGAGCTTTAGGATTTATAGGGCTTAGGGTCAAGATGATTGCAGGCTCTGGCCAGACTTGAGTCCAGGGTTTGCACATGGTCCAGGTGAGGAGAAAAGGAGGCAGAAGCGGGAGGCAAAGAAAGCGGCCAAGGAGACGCAGCAGGAGACGGCGCCTCATGTCTCTGATGAGGATGAGCCCTTGTGCACTCAGCTTGGAACGACGGACGAAGAGTTGGATTTCTTGCGAAGCCTGGTACAAGCGGAGACGGAGGAGGCTGATGCAGATCACTCCGAGGCTTTGCTCCGCCAGATCCTTGTTGCCAAGCAGGAGCCACGAAGGGGTGACATAGGATATTGGTGTTTTTCGGGGAGCTCGCTGTTGGGAAGGGTTGCAGCCGTCGGGCGAAATTTGCACCAAAAAAGCCCAAAGCCCAAGCTGTCAACTCAAGCAGGAGTCTCGGAGACGCTCCCAGCCCCGAGCATTTCTACAGTGCCATTTTCCTCAAGCTGAACGCTTGGCGGCATACTTGGATGGACAGGTGCTTTGCGATCTTGGGCAGTCCAGTTACGACCAAGTAGTTCGTTTTGGCTCTAGCACAAGACAATTGGCGATGCTGAGCGTCGTTGCTAGGCTCAGCATCACAGCGATCATCCCGCAAAGGATCCCCAACTAAAGCTTCCATGCTCTTTAAGGGCCACAGCCGTGTCCTCTGTGAGAAATGCTCCCTCAATACGCGAAGCCCGTGTTTAACCACGCCGAGCTGGTCACTGCATACAGTGAAGATGAGGGCGAGAGTTTGGGCGATGACCCCTACACCCTCACTACCCCATGGCCCGACATCCTCCAAATCTTATCTGGCTTAATGTAGGGGCCTAGATAAGTAATTACCAATACTATTTTGGGGGCTCCAATTAGTGACTATATACCCCTGATTATCAAGGCGCCTACATTATTTGGATAGAGCGTTCACCTCCTGGGTTCCGAGGCCCTTTAGGGCTCCCCAAACCCCGAACATGGAGGGACGGGTTTAGTGTGAGCCCCGAAACCCTGAACATGGGGCGTTTCGGGTTTCGGGGGCTGATGATTGATGGTCTTAGGGTTTAGGGTTTAGGGTTTAGTCCAATTTTCCTTCAAGAAGGCTGATTAGTGTTGTATCCCGAAGAAGCAGCGAGGCAGGTCGGTACCTCACGCAGCTAAACAAGGACACCGTCAACCCGAACCCGGCAACCCCTGTAACTGTAGCCCCGGTATTACCACAAGCAACCTCAAGGCGCCATTTGAGTGCCGATCTGAAGCCCAAATCAAAGTACCTATATAGTAGAATGTAGGGTTTCTATTTTAGGAATTACTATTATGATTTGGGAAAGTATCCCCCATAACAGTACCTAGGACCCTTTGGGAAGCAAAGATCCGGGGGGCAGGTGCTGTCGAGCTGCACCCGGGATCGCTTGGTGCTGCTCTCCTGGGGCCAAGAGCTGCTGGATCCTCCGAAGGACTCTCGTTCCGAGCTTCTGGAGGCAGTGCTCAAGTCTGCAGGGCATGATGGGCACAGCCCGAAGGTGTGGATGTTTTTTTGGGAATTTGGCGGTGGCAGTGCTGGTGCATGTTAGTATGCGTCGATGAAGACAATCGCTGTTTCAGTTGCGTTGTGATACATATTTACACTCATTTACAGTGTGAGGAAGACATCCTTTGGCCCAAATGCCCAGATCTACCGGCACTCTCTTCGGCACGAAAAACCTGGAAGGACACTTGCGGGAAGGTCCTGACCAGCCTTGCGAAGCTGTACCGGCAGCGGCAGGCGGAGGCAGGGACGAGGGCTTGAGTTCGGCTCCCGTCGGTGGCTCTTCGCAAGCCGAGGACCTAGGCAAGCACTGTTTGTCCGTTTGAAACAGATCTGTCGTATTGGCGGCTCAAGCATTCGGTCCCAAGACCTATAAACCATGCATGGGCCGTTGTAAACCGTAAGTCGAACCCTTAACCCCCAAGTTCGACGTTGTAAACTCCAACAAGCTCTAGACGAAACAGTTTTCAACCCTGAACCCGTAAAGCCTAAATCCCTAAACCCTAAATCCGAAACTTCTACACGCCAACCAGTCGCGAGGTGTTGAGCTCTCCCGGTGAAGCGGCCGAAAATGGCTACGAGGCGATGTTGCGAAAACTCAGGATTTTTTAAGGCTTTGAGACGGTTCGGGTTTCTAGGGTTTTAGAGCTTTCAGCGTTTAGGGGCTTAGAATCTGTGGCTCACGACCTCAGGATGTAGGGTTGAACGTTTTCACTATCCCAAATCCCCGTTGTATGCAGGAGAATCTGGAATGAGACTTTGGGGATGCGACGATTGCATGGTCTGTAGTAATTACACCCTCGGTGCAGCCCAAGTTCCGATGTTTTAGGCTCCCCAGAGTCTCCAGGGTCTCCTGTTGGAGCCCGAATCTCCCCTGAGCCGCTTCAGGTGCGGATGCCAGCACCTAGGCCGTCGTTAGAACAGGTTGCTTCAATGTTTGGTTAGGGTTTAGGGGTTTAGGGTTTAGGGTCTGGGAGAAAAAAAGGGTTAGGGTTTAGGGTTTAGGGGATTTTTGAGCAAGGGAAGTCATAGAGAAGCTGCCTTGCGAGGTGTAAATTCTGATTTCAATTGGTGCCTTTAGCCTAGCGACCTGTTTGATGAGTTACTGCCCCGGCGCGAACCATAGCATGGTAAGCCGCACACATCCATGCATGCATGCAATTAAAACAGCGAACCCTCAACAACACCCGACGACTTTCAGCTGAGTAAGCAGAGTGACTCCCATAAAAAATCGATACTTAGGTCTATAAAAGCTAAACTCTCACCATCTCTGCCATCTCTGGAAAAACGTCCGCAACAAAACCCTCACCAAGGTACACCTTCACTCCGTCATCCAGCGCATCTACTTTGCGAGTGGTGAGCGGAAAGCACCCAGCCTTGTGGCAGCTCGGCAGCTGCTAAAGAAACCCCTGCTTTAGGGAGCGGCTAGGGTTTAGGAGTAAGGGGTTTATCAGCGTTTAGTTGTGTTTGTTATAGAACTATATGGGTTTAGTTTTGGATTGCTTTTGCAAATTTCTTGTCTAGTATAGTATGAACCCAAGGGTTGTTCATTAATCATGTTGTCATTATGGGTCTACGAGGCATGTAGCTCATAAGGGAGTCTCAAGTAGTTGATCGTCTTAGTTCTGTCTAAGGTCCATGCAAGGGGCCATCTTTCTTTGAGACTTTCATGAAACTCCAACCTGTGCGATTTATGGCTCCACCGATCATGCGTTTCAGGGTTCCTGGTGTTGCCTTGGGATTGAATGCATCAGGGCCATCACGGTTAATTGGTATTGTTTCATATTGTTTCAGGGTTTCAAGCAGAGTCCAACATCCCACGCCCCCGGCACGACGACTTCCTGAACTCAACGGGTCTAAGCGATGTTCTGGAATTTAGGGCCTTGTGGTGTTGCTGGATGGTTCTGGTAGGACTCAGATCGTGGTCCGAAACACGAGACCTGAAGTAGCAGAGGGGCCTAAATAGATACCAATATTCTTCCTTAGGGCTCCTTATTATGTTAAATTTTACGATGAAGGAGCCCAAAACCGTGTTATATTTATGAAGGCCCAGACAGTCGATTCTGAGAGCTGGAGAGATCCCGAGTGAGCAAGATACAGGCCTTAGTAATTAGACGAGGGTCTTGACCATGAGCTATTTTGGACGGGGTATGTTACTGTTCTGCTTAGTTATATATGTAGTAGGGGACCCGAAGAACAGAGTTAGTTCTTCGATAGTTAAAACAACTTAAGATATTTCATGCTTAGTATGGTATACAAGAACACATTAGAATATCCTGTGCCATCTCTGTACACCCCATGATTTTTCTCTTACTATGGTAACCATGATAGTCTGTTTGAATACAGTTCAGTTCGTTCTGGATCAGACCGAGGACTGCTGTTCGCACTACTTGCAAGCCGTCTTCGGGGCTGCAGGGCCAGGAATGGTGGACCCGGCAGCTGGATGAAACCCTCGGGCTCCATGTAGCTAAAGTATCTACATGTAGGCACCCCTTTAAGACCCTAAGTAATATACTTCTAGGAACCCCTTTAGAACTTTAGAACCCTAAGCGTAGACTTCTATGAACCCCTTTACAGCCCTAAGTAAATACTGCTTTGGTACATGGAGGCTTCGGCAACGGGGGGCTTCCGGATGAAGGGCGTGAGTTGAGGCTTCGGGCACTTGCTCTGTGCTTCAAGAGCCGGCTGAATATATTTTTCTAATTTACATATTACAATGTATTTTGGTATATTGTAGTATAGTCTAACATATCCTAAGTTGTTGTTGTATATTATGTTAACAAGCGTACCAACACTTGCAACCTCAGAAGGCGTACAAACAATCAATGCCTTTGGGGTATATTACGCCATTAGCTAAGCACTTCTGGGGTATGTTCTACCATTTTTAGTTCAACATGGAACCCTAAGCAACAATATTGGTACCCCCTCAATTATACTTGAGTTAAGTCTAATTGATAAGGAACCCTGAGGGAAAGAAGTAGGTCGCCGGTTTTTTCCGAGGCAGTGGCTGCTCGAGTTTTCCAGGGCAAGTCTGCAGTACCAGAGGCCCACTGGCCCACTTGATCTCATGGTTTTAGCTTTCAGGGTCTAGACACAAATTTCATAAGAGTTGCGTTTGGGGTCTCTTTGTGTTTCGTCGTTCATGTTAATTCGGTCAGGGGCACTCATATTTAGGGCGTGTGGTATGTGGCGTAGTTGTTCTTCGTCTAGCTGGAGCAGTCGAGCCGGACCTTACAACGTGGTCATGCTGTCATGCTGGTGAATCCCGCCATTTTGCTGGAGGAAGCATGTTGTGCCGGTGGTCTCCTGCTTTTCTTGCGGTCTTCCGGTGGTATCCGGCTGGGTTTCATTGTGGTCACTGGGGGTCGTGGCCGTAATGGGTGGGTCGTCGTGGTGTTTTATCACTGGTGGGGATCTACGCTGGCAGAATCTACATAGAACATGTTTGCGCACATGCACGTGCAGCTGGCATGTAAGTACACACGAACATGCATATACACATAGATTACAAACTATATGCGTGCCGTCGGCGCATATGTATACACATAAACACACACTGGCATACATTGCACATACATATCAAACACTTACATACACTAATCTGACAGCATGTACATAGCTAGATGGGCAAGTCGATCGATAGACGGATGGATAGGTAAACGGACAGATAGGATAGGATAGGACAGAAGGACATACAGATCGGTAGATAGATGTCTAGATAGATTGACTGATCGATCATCAGCAGAGTTAAAAATGTAAAGATGTAAAGATGATGTATAGCATAAAGACATGGGTAGGTAGGTCGGTCGGTCGGTCGGAAGGTAGGTAGGTAGATAGGTAGCTAGGCAAATATGTAGGTAGATAGGTAGGCTTGTGTGGATCGCTAAGCAGATATGTAGATAGGCTGGTAAATGATCGGTAGATGTACATCGTCACGTACTGCACCAGTTCCACAAGCCGCCTGTCAGGTGCAAGCCTCGCTTTGGGAGTTTGTGCGCCGAGCCCGCAACTTCATCTGCTTTCCACGCGAGGCAGAAGTAAGCCTGCAGTCTGCGATCGATGCTTCTCCTTGGGGCATAGCCTTCAGGTCTTGGCAAAGACCTGGTGTAGAGAGCGCATATGCAACGAAATCACCGCCAGACTTGCAACGAAACGACCTCGTCTTGCCAAGAGGGCGGAGCGACAGCATCGTCTACGTGGATGGCTTGTTTTGGTGGAATACGGACATGCCACGTATCATGGTACCCGAAAAGGACCAAAGGGCCGTGCCCTCGGGGGCTTTCTTCAAACTGCTGGAGATCTGCGAGCGCTACAATCCGTCGTTCCTGGGCTATGTTTGATCGTTTACGGTTTTTCCCCCATAGGGTTTAACGTTAAGGGTCGTCTGCGGGAGGTTTATGAATGTTCAGGAAAGCCTAACCGAGCAAGGACGAAGAGCAGAAATCCCTCCAAACCACCGCGAGTCCGACATGTGTCTCACAGAATGGGCCCTTAGAGCCCTAGACCCTACAAGCCTTAGACCCTTCATTTATAGGCCCTCTGGGTTCTTGGACCCAGGGATGAAGAAAGCGATGAGAAGCTCCTGCGGCGTGCTTTCACTGGAAGAAATCTGGCTTTGGATGTAGGGGCTTCTCCTGGGGGTTGGTGCCTTGGCCCCCTCCTTGGATGGCTTTTGATGGTAGGGACTGGGGGTTGAAATCGGGTCAGGGCCATGCTAGTACCATGCTAAGCGAGGTCATACTGCCTTGCCAAAGAGTTGGGCACGAAGCTGGTGATTTCCTGCGATCCGGCGGCTTACATGCACCCGTTGGTGCGCGAGCTCATCGATGCGGAACATCGGGACGACTTCCGGCAGTTCTTCAGACATCATGAACAAGTCGAAGACGCCAAGCACCTGAAGTACATGGCAGAGTGTCGGAGCGCCGGGAACCAGAAAACTGAAGCCGCACAGACTCCTGGGAGCATCCTCCACTGGCGCATGCGTGGTGAGGAGGCGATCGCGAAGCTCGAGGAGGCTGCCTCTGACGAGAGAAAGAAGCTTGCCTTGTTTGTCTGTGACATGAACGATGGCCTTGAGAACGCCTGTCAGCTGCTTTACGAAGTCTATCGCCGCAGTCTCTTCGAATCCCCGTGTCTGGCGGTTGTTACCTTCAAGAACACTTGCCGCTCAAAGCGGGAGTTTCGTGAGCGCAAGAGGGCCATGATGCAGCGGCTGAAGCAGGATGGCGTGCTGCACCACATACACGAGATTCATCTGTTTGCAAACACACGGTTGGAAACCACCATCGTCGGGCAAATGCTTGCATGACGGCAGCTTTGAGAGCTCCGAAAGGCCCGAAGCAGACTCACCGTCCCGTGCCGAGCCACGCAGAAGAAGCTGAAGTTCTGAAGCCTTGAGACACGACGACCCTACAGCACGTAACATAGCAGAGTAGAAGAGATGCTTCATAGCCCTAACAATAGTAGTGCTCGAAACAGTCGTAACAAGAATGAGAATATTGACAAACACCATCATGCCAGCCCAAAGATCCCAACGAAAAGCCCCAGCTTTAGAAGCCCCGGAGTTTCAGGAAAGCCCCAAATTCCCCAAAGACCCAAGAGCCTAAAAGCCTAAAAGCCCACCAAGCTAGGTTTAAAAAAAGGCCTTGCAAGGCCCCTCAACTCCAAACCGAGCCTCAACAAAACTGTGGTCTTTGGTTGTTTTCTTATTTTTTCAGTTTCTGAGGTTTTGGTGTTCATGGTGACTTCTGGGTTAACGGTAGCCTGCCTGGGCTGAAGCCCTTGGTGATCAGCAGATGATGCTTCGTTCAGTGTTTTGGTGGGCAAGAGTTGATGCTAAATTTGGGCTTTCGGGGCCTCTTAGGTTATGTGCTCTGTGAAATCCCTAAGCCCCAAGTGAGCAGCTCATGCTCAAGTGCATGTCGCACTCAGGGGTCGTTGCTTGATTTAGGCCTGTAGGTTTTGGTGTTGAGTCTTCGGCGTTCACTGTTTGCGAGTTCGGGAAGATTAAAGGACTCTTGCATGCATACCCTAGCTGGAAGAATTCTGAGGGCAAGAATCTTCATCTTAAGGAAGCTCCGTTGAGACACCCCATATGATGTGCAGATGAAGTCTTTAAACGAACTAATAAAGGTTAGCTCTGGGTCGGGCAAGCTCCACACGACTTTCTCTGCCGTGTGGCTTGTGGTGCGCGAAAACGAGGGACAATTCACAATGCATTTCCTCACGAAGAGGTCATATAGTATACACTATAAAGTTGGAACATTGTAATCCTCATGCCCTTTTTTAAGCAAAGGCAATTGCAAAGTATACGGGAACCTAGCACTAATCATCCTAAACCCATGCTCCAACTTTTTGGGGTTCGCTGTAATCAGCAAGGGAACAGGAGAGCCGACACGCAGCACAATTGCCGTACGTAGACACAGACCTGACGAGTTGATAAGTATGTAGGACGAAGAGCCGAATGATGCACGATAGTCTCAGACAGTGTGGTTTCCTTGCTTTTTTACATACAGGTAGTGCATATGACTGCATATGTTAACCCCAAACGCAAATCCCAGTCCCATACGATGGACTGAGAGTCAGCTCGGCGGGTGGCAAGAAGCACGAGACCTCAACTCCCCGGGCCGTAAGACCTTAACGCCCACGCCCAAAACCCTAAACTCCAAAGCTTGGCCGAGTTGTGAGAGTGTAAAACCTGGGAGTTCTTCACGCTAGCCTAGGCGGATGGAAAATTGAAAAGGGCCCTGAACAGCAAAAGACCGAAACCCTAAACCTAAAAAAAATACCCTAGCCCAGGCCTCAGCCTTCCCTTGGATTGGGAGCTGCACACCAGCCGGAGACCACGACAGCTCGGCGTTGATGAGGCGCGGGAACCGGGGCCCCATCCCAGGACTCCTGGAAAGGATCCTTGAAGGGTTCCCATAAGGGAAATATGAGGCCAAACACAACAACTTCATATATGGAGTATGTAAGTGTGCCATTTGCTTCTCCCCAAAAGAGCTGTCAAACACTCTAAGGCGGATGGAGATTGAATGTCGCAAATCCCCAGCAGGAGCTAAGCATTTGACATTGAGGGACTTTCATCAAGACTTCGGCCGCCCTGATGGCACCCAATTTGAAGCCGTTCTACCAGACGTAGTTCCACACCAGTACCAAGTTGCGGTATAGCTCCTAAACCCTCAACCTCCCTCACCCTCAAGCCCTAAATCGACCCTTAAAGTCTCAAGCCTCGAGGTTCTTCTTGGTCTCCGGCATCCCCCCGCCTGAGCACGTGCTCGAGGCAGCTTCTTTTTATTGTCAAAGTCGTGGTCATAGTCCATTAAGGCAGTAGGGCGCCAATTAGAGCTGAAGCAGAAACAGCATCAAAGGCCTGTTCTGTTTGCAGACCTCCGATTGTTCGTAGAGCCTGTGCCATGTTCATGTTGTTGTTGTTGTTGTCGTTGTTGTTGTTGTTATTGTTGTTGTTATCTTATGATGACTCTAACAATTGTTGATGTTGCCACTGTTCTGCGTTGTAGCTGGCAGTGGTGATGGTGGTAGTAGCAGTAGCAGTAGCAGCAGCAGTAGGAGGAGTAGTAGTAGTAGTAGTAGCAGTAGTAGTAGTAGTAGTAGTAGCAGTAGAAGTAGCAGTAGTAGCAGCAGTAGTAGTAGTAGTAGTAGTCGTAGTAGTAGTAGTAGTAGTAGTAGAAGTAGTAGTAGTAGTAGTAGTAGTAGTGGTGGTGGTAATAATAACCACGTAGTAACTAGGTGTTGGACATCGTTTCTACGGTGTTTTCGCACTATTCTATTTCCTAGGTCGGCAGTTGAGTTCCTCTCGCGTTTGCTGTTTCGATCCAGGTCGTTCATATAATTCTGTGGTGCGCCGGGGCTTGGTGGGGTGGGTGAGAGGGATGCTTTTGCTGAAACTGTTGCTGAAGTGCTGCTAGTTTGTGTGATCTTCCACTCATCTTCATGACCTCACCAATCATCAGTATCCGGCGGTTCTTCAGGATCCTAAGATATCCTAAGCCTGTTTGCCGAGCGGCCTGGTGTGCGGGCACACATGAATGCATGTCTATGCAGCCTGAACAGCCCATGTTGATCGGAATGGGAGGGAGGGTGCTTGAGACCTCTAGGTTCCTAGGCATTCCTAGGCCTCGGGCCTAGGGTGATGCGAGTTTCGTCCTTTGCAGGAAGTGGTCCTCACCTCCACTGCCGCCTTTGGCATGGCCTTTCTGATCACGCTCACGGCTCTTTGTTTGTACAGGTGCCCCGGACTTGGGAGGACCCGAGCTTACCCTGAAGCTTGGGATCTTTTCTTCAGGCTCTACAGAAGATGCTTAGGTTTCTTCTAGTCCGAGGATGCTGTCGCTTATCTTTCAAGTCATTCTAGTCTTCCTCGCTTCTGACGGGCTTCGTGCAGGGAGGCAATGTGCTTTAGTCCCCATGTGGTCGTGGCAGCTACTTTGAGCAGAGGTCGCATCATCTCCTTACTTTCAGCCTTTCAGCCCTGCTTAGATCGGACGTTTTCCGATAGGCGACTTCTGGGCATCACCCGTGCGGCCCGCCGCCGGGCGCTGGAGGACTACAACTTCCAGGCCAGGTCTGGGCGACTCTGTGAACTTGGAGATACCAGGAGAAGCTCCACAGGCTCCTTTTTTGCTCTTACCAGGAAGAGGGAAGCTCTTGAGCATGACAAAGGCAGCTAAAGAATGACTAAGGGGTGCCTCAAGTCTGACTCCGTCTTGGCTGTTCTACTCTTCGGCAATCGACTCAGCCGTGAGTAAATCCCAAGCCCACGTTGACTCCTGCAGCAGGTTACTTAAATTGGGGTTCAGGCAAAAGGGTGTGAGTAATGACAAGTGTCGGCTTCATGGCACTTCTCCCGCTGCTGCTCTTCTTGCCAGAATCCTGCTTGCAGTCATATTGGAGTCCGATTTCGCAGTATTTCCGACATTGCTTGCTTGTCCAGTGGCTGTCATGATGGTTATGTGGCAGCTTGCCGTGCTACGGTGAAAACACTGGAAAGGCACGAGGTGGCAGTGACAACGCAACTGGCCGCCTGCGAGGCAGATGTTGCATCTGGAGGGAAAGGTTACTCCGGTTTCGCATGCTAGGGGTTCTTAGAAATGACAGCGGTCTTATGGATTGTTGTTTCATCGCATGGGTTTCGCTTGACCCCGTGCCACATGGGAATTTGCAGTCGAGTCGTAGACCGATTTTCGCTGGAGGTTAGAGCTTCGAGGTCTCATTCAGGCTTCCGGGGCTTGTCCCATTACAGTTCTTTCTGCCTGCACCCGAACCTTGTTGATTATTGGTAATAAGTTACTGCGGATGTTGTGGCTCGGGTTCGCTGTACGTAGTCTGACTCGCAGTCGGGCAGTTGTTATGGTAAGTTCCTCGGCACAGGTTTATGGTGTCCCAACATGACACACCGGTATCTTGTATAGGCCCTGCCCTGCATTTCATCATAAAAGCAGTCGAAAACCCAACCAGTATCGGTTTCTCTGCCATAACCCATCTCCAGGCGAAGCCGAAGAGGATGCTTGGCTGCCGACCCTGCAGGCTTTGTGTTTGGGCAGCATCAAGCCGGGGACCCCTTTGTTTTGAAGCTTCCCGGTTTAGGGTTTAGGGTTTAGGAACTCAGATGCACAGACGCAGAGAGTAGAGCATAGAGCACTTGCTGCATCTTTCATGGCTGTGTGAGTCGAGTTTGTGTGCGTGCGGTGGGTTATCGTATAGGTACTGGTAGAAGAAGTATGTAACCTATCTTCAGTTGTTCGGAGTTCAGGAGGCTGTCTGTCAGGAGTCATTGTAGGCCCGGTGCCGCAGCAGGATAATATGATAAGAGGGATCATGCTGCTTTGACATTTGAAGCTACTGCTGTCGTGATGGTATACCTAACTTGGCGTGAAAAGCCTTACGAAGAGCTTTTGACAGCGCGATTTTCAAGCATCCTGTTGGCATGTTGGGCTCAACTTATTGTTTGCAGTGCTATGGATTGCTTTGGTGGTGAACATAGCCTGCCTTGTAGTGTGGCCTACGTCCGCCCCATGCGGTCTCCATCGCAGAAATCACAACTTGGGAGAGACACAGGTTATGGTTTGGACAGTGTTTGGACCCTGATCCCTGAACCTTGAATCCGTGACTATGCAAGCACAGGGACCGAACGGGTCCAATCCAAACCTGCCCTATGTGGGCTCTCTGTCGGCCGACCCCACAGTGCAGACGGAAAAAAGGTGTCAAAAACAAAAGAACCTTGAATCCGAAATGCAGGAATCGAGCGTCATTGGGCCCCAGGCCTTGAAGCGCATTCGCCCTGACATCTTACCGCTACTGTACAGCCTTCGCATGAGCCAAGTACTTCGCGCAACCGTGCGCTGCCGGGTGCCAGGTAGCAAGCTTCGATCAGTGGCACGAACAAGGTATCATGTGTCCCGCGAAGCATCTTAATGCTTACGCACCAGCAGGATCTGAAGCCTACCCACAAAACGAACGCGCCGATAGCACGATGAGTTTATTGTCCGCATTATTGATGCCAAAATAGTCGCCTTCGGCATGGAGTATAGGCTTCACAGGGGTTCAATGTTTAGAGGGTCAGCTGACACATGGAGCTCTTTTGCACGCCTGAGTTTGCAGCTCGAGACGATGAGTCCTATGTTATAAACGCCCTAAATCCAGTATGCCCATCGAGCAAGAAAACCACCGTGACCACCACCCCTCACCAGAATCACCAGGACGACGGACCGCCAGGAAGCCACCAGGATCATCAGGAGACTAGTCAGAGACCACGAGGAGACCGCCAGGAAGCCACCAAACTGCTTCAGCCAAGTACTGGTACTGTCTGAGCGCTTACAGCCTCCCAAGCAAGAATCCTTCAAGGCATCGGCAAGCTCCGGATGTCTCAGCTGCAGCGCTGCTAGAGAGCTGGGCTCTAAGATACCATTGCCCGGAGGGTAATTACTTGTAGCTAGATGAGGGTGCAGCTGATGATGGTCATGGCGACGGTGTCTTTGTTGCTCGTTCTCCTTTTCCGGGGAGCGTTTGGGCGCAAGGTGTGAGTTTTAAGGTTGGGGCCGAGCACCACTTACCCCAATAGTGGACACCTGTACTATGAGCATAAAGATACAGCGCCCTACACCGTTTACCTTGGCTTCAAGGGTCGGGTTCTGAGATTCGAACGGAGGGGCACTTCTTGTAAGATCTCTTGTCGAATCCAAGCAGATGCCGGGTGCCGCTGGATAGTCGATGCTTTGGCTCGGGGCGAGATGTGCACTTCTCTAAATTAGGGTCCCCAATATAGTACGGCGGCCTTCATTAAACAGGTCGCTAAACGGGACCCTAATCTAGAGAACTACCCAGATTGCAATGTCCTCAGAAACACCCCCACAAGAGCGAGAGACCTGTGGGTGAAACTTGTTCAACGAATACCTCCCACTAGCGCTGCTAAGCGAGTACTTCTCTAAAGTAGGGTCCTGTTTATATGGGTGCCGTGCTATATTGGGGACTTGAAAATTACAAGGGACCCTAGAATTTGGAGAACTACCCATATGTCTTTGTGTACCCGAGCTCCCGACCCTGCTAAGAGCCTCACAACCCAGAGCTCCGTATCTGTCCTTAAACTGATACATTGGTTCTTGGGTTTGGTTTTTTGTTGGGTTGTCGACTGGAGTTGTAGGCATTTTAGGCTTTCCGAAAGCCTTGAACCGCTTTTGAACATCCCGACACCCGTAGACCCTACAACCGGGATTGCGCCGCCCTTCTCCCTGAGCCACCTGGCGAGGTGTAGACCGGCAGGCCTACGTGCTGTCACGGGGAAGCCCGGCCCTTCATTATGGCTTGGGGTGCTTGAGTGTTTGTGGCTCCAGGATTACGGCTTGTGGGCTTCTTAATGGGTGGTGCTTAACCCTAAGCTAGCCTTAAGCCCTATGCTTATACGTAGACCAAAAGCCTTACAATCCTAAAATCAAAGCCGTGATGGGTTCAGGTTTCAGGGTCACTTGGGCTTCGGGTTCGGAGAGCGTCTCTTCCAAAACTGAAATTGCTTTTGCCATCTGCAGGCTTCCGAAGGCAGTAATGAAGTCACTGCATAGCTTGCATAGGCAAGTGTGCTTCGGTCCGAGTACTTTCTGTACGTCAACCGTATACGGACAGAGACAGAGCGAGAGAGAGAGACAGGGAGGGAGAGAGAGGGATGAGGGAGAGCTTCCGAGGAGCACAGGGACGAGTGTCGCTGAAGGAGGGTCGCTCGTCCTTAACCCTTGCGACAGCAGGGAGGGAGAAGGAGAGTGGGAGCCTTAGGCTCAAGAGAAAGGGAGAGAGGCAGAGAACCGGATCTACATGGGGTCCCGATGAGGTACCTTCATGGCCGGGCGCCGTGGCTCAGAGGTCCTGGCCACTTTGCCGGAGCGTCAGGGGCCCTAAGCCCCTAAACTTTCAGCCGTTCTCAAATGCCTGGCAGAAAAGATGGCGGAGTCTGACAGGTTCCACCGATCCATCTCTACAGTGCCGGCTCATGACATGTTTCTCGCTTCGGAGAGTGGGGGGTTTCTCAGGGTTCTATATGTAGCTGAATATCCTTGGTTCTGTGCGAGGTGCACCAGACTTCTGTCAAATCTGCCCTTTGTTCACACCCTTAAAGCAGCTCCATCTCAGGTGGAATTGAAGCGCTCCACGAATCAGCTGTATGGCGATGTGGCAAAGGCAAACGTGAAATTCAACCGAAGAACCATTCCGGCGGCCTAACGCCCAAACGAGTGCGGGGTGCCATGATCAGGCTTTTTGGTGCGTAGGTTTTAGCTTCGTCAGGCTTGGCGCAAAAGAAACATTGCTACTGACGTAGAAGGACTTTGACAAGGCTGCTGTACCTGTCCGAGTTTGTCACAACGGGCACATAGCGAGGGCGTGAAGATAGGGTTACGTACCTGTAAGTGTTCGAGCTTTCAAAGCAAGAAGATTTGAAGTACATGTGGTAGTAAGCAACAAAATGCAAGACAGTGGCATCGTTGTGTATTGGTAAGGCTCGAATCGCCTTGGTCTTGGTCTGCTGTTGAAGTTCATGACTACACGGTTGAGGTTACGCTCATGCTTATCAGCAGAGAAATGCTCAGATGCATGCACATCAAATCCCAGCGTCGATATGACTTGGAGGTGAAGTTGCGCTTGCCCGAAAGCGCCCACCGTGCTTGTGATGTCTTGCAGTCCGAGCTGCAGGCCCCGATCGCGGCATAACATAGAAGCCTGAATCGTCGGCAATTATTCCGTATAACTCCACACTATTAAAGCCCCAAACCACGAGCCCAGTCTAATCATGCAGCCTCCTGTATCGGTCATGGTTTATGGTCCTTTATGGTGTAGGCTGTCCAGATCAGGTTCTATACGGTATATGTGCTCGTGGGGTAAATGCAACCCCTCCTGCAGAGTCTACAGCCAGTCGAAGAAGATGCAACCTTGAGGCTCCATGGACTTATATACTAGACTTATATAGTATAGTAGTATAGAAGAACACACTCAGACCTTCAAGCAGCTCTTTTGGGGACGGACCCCTTGTAAGGCAATGGGTATATGCTATGCAAGTACAATGAGACTTAGGAGAAAAAATCCGAATCCTTCCCAGGGCATAGGCCGGCAGACACAGGCTTTGGACTTCTTGATGTGCTTTGTTTGATGACATGTTGGGTGGTGATGAGAGTGGGCCGAATCCCGGCTTGTTTTTTGCAGCGTCAGGGGGGGGGGGGGGGGGAATTTGATCTTTTGTTGCAGAGC
>CAJNJA010069030.1:502-33350 GCA_905231915.1 Symbiodinium necroappetens
TTTTCGTTATTTGCCCTTTACTTTCCCTTTATTTGCGTTTTATTTTGTTTTATTTGCCGCTATTTTTACTTATTTGCCCGTTACTTTCCTTCTGTGCCTTATGTTTTTTCTTTTCTTGCTCGCCACTTATTTTTCTCCCTTTTTGTCCCTTAGTTTTCCTTATTTGCCCTTAATTTGTCCTTATTCGCCCTTCATTCTTTGTTATTTGCTGTTCCGTTATTTGCCTTTTATTTCATCATTTTTGCCCTTTGTTTCCTTTATTTGCCATTTGTTTTTCCTTATTGGCCTTTTCTCTTATTTTTTTCGTTCTTTGCCCTTTATTTTTCTTTAATGACCCTTTATTTTCCTTTATTTGCCTCTATTTTCCTTGTTTGCCTTTGCCTCTTGTTTTTCTTTCTGTTTCTTTGCCCCATATATTTCCTTAATTGCCTTTTATTTTATTTCTTGCTTCTTGTTTTGCTGTGTATGTCTTTTATCTTATTTGCTCCTCATTTTCCCTTATTTGTCCTTTGTTTTCCCTAATTTGCCTTTTATCTTACTTGCAAGTAGATGCGACAAACAGCACAGGGGCAAGCCCACCCAAGAGTAGAGCCACCACAGCCTTGAAAGCTTAATCACCTGAGCAATACGATGCTTGAAGTGAGCCAAAGCTTTCCTGCCGCGTCCAGGCTCACCACACCGCCGTTTAGGCGCGCTTCTCTTTCATGTTGAGCCCGGCAGCTGCAGGAGTATTTGCTGTTCAACCCAGACAGCCCTACAGGCTGGGTATGCTCTCGGCTGCGCAGCGGTGTGCATAATTAGCGTGGCAAGTCAGGGCATTACAAGCTCGACTTGGGCAACCCGGCTGCCGCCTACGTGGCGCAGGCGCAAGCCGCAGACGCACCGATAAGGCACGACGGAGAATTCAGCTTCCAGGCACTGGCGCTGCTGGACCGATGGGAATCAGGTTGGGGAAACTGCCATGACCTTAGGTAGTCACCGTAGTAGGAATGCTCTTCTGGTCAGAGGCATCGCCAAGCGAAAGGAGTTGATCCGATCTCAAAGATGTGTGTGCTTTTGATCGGGGTGCAAGTACACGGTACATATGGACCGTACTTTTGCTAGGCCGGACATCTCCGAGGATGGCGATTACTCGTGCGTGAGGAACTGCAGGTAGGTCGCGGCATCTTGGGCCGCCTTTTGGAGTGATGAAGAGTTCAAGAGAGGTACGCTCACCAATCTCTTCGCTCGTTGGGCTTGCAAAGCTGCGAGCTTCACTGCTCGTCACTTCACATTCCCTTTGCCATCCTTGGTGATGCTCCCTCCCCCCCGCTTCAGGCTTTGACGAATGGGTTCTTCCGGAAAAGGAGGCTCTGCTGGCAGCTGAAGACATTTCGGAGCCGATTTCGGTTCGCTCGCAGATTTTAGAGCTGGACTATGTTACACATCTGCGACCTGATTGTCACGGCGAAGTCCGGGCCTTGGCCAGGTTTCTTGAGGGCTTCGTTTTCTCCTTCGTTGTCGCTGCGCAGGTGATGACCGCAGCAACTTTCACGCGATTCCTGGTGCAAGCCTGAGCTCCTTCGTCGGCCTTTTGAGTGCTGACTCCTGCCTTCCAAGACGATCCTCCAGCAAGCGGAGTGCGATGGCCCCACGCAAATCAAGGCTCGCTATATACATACTGTAATATGCCTTGAGCGGATAGCTTCATACTTTCAGCGATGCATGTCACATACATCGCCGAGGTGACAAGAAACCTGGCTCACTACATCAATTTGACGAGCGGGCTCCTCAGATGATCGGATCATCTCGGATCGTTCCATCGCTCTGCACCACAGGCGTCCAAATGCGACAACTACTGGGCGTTTACCGCACATCTGAGCTGCGTGAGGAAGCTTTGGCAAGGCTCTCAGAGACAGCGCGCGCCGGAGAACACTGCGCACGCCCGGACCCGCCTGGCTCTGAAGGTAACGACGTTTTTTCGGATCGTCGACATTCACCATGAGAAGGCGAAGCGCAGCAAGTTTTGCCGAACTTCCAGCGATCCTTGCTTGCGCGACCCGGAGGTTTTCCGGGTCCGCTACGAAGAACAGGCCGAGCCAAGAGCCCAGCATTTGGGGAGAGGAGCCCGGCACGCGCTCTTGAGCAAAAGACCACACAATTCAGATATCATCGCTGGGTGATTCGCTGACGAAAAGATGGGCTTTGACTCAGGCTGGACAGCTTGCGCCAGCGGCTGGGCTACTGCACCTTCTTCACGTGCTCGAACATGCATTCATCCGAAAGCCCTTGCTTTCCCCGAGCGAGCCCGAGAAGACGAATTTGGGGAGAGGATTTGCGTAACATAACCCGCAGACGACATGTGTTACGGTAGCACTCCGCTGGGAACCCACTTCCTACGAAAAGATTGCGGACAGTTTCGCACGCTTCTGAGTGCAGTGGGCAGGTACATTCAGCCGGAGCAGGCACCAGCTAGGGCAGGCCTCTCCTTGAGTTGAGTTCTGCGGGGAGAGCAAGAGGTCACCTACGATTTCGACTTCGCGAAGTACGACCAGCGCCTCGCAGCGAACCTTTTCTTTGGCTCCTCGGTGCTTCACAGTCCTCCTGCATACACGACATGAGGCACATGAATGATTCACCTGCAGAGCATACTTACAGATCCCCGCCAATCCGCGCAACCTTACTGACTATCTGCGGTCGAGAGCCAGCAGAGCTCAGCTGATACGGCACGACCAGGAAACACAGCAAACAGCCGACTTCCGATGCGGCCACCCATCGTTTTCAACAGGCAACAATGACTCCGTGCAGCCGCATGTGGAGGCTAGTCAAGTCCTGAGGGTCACAGCACCGAGTATCGGCTGCCAGAAGTGACAGCGGCAGCAACTGGTTGCTAAGACGAGCCGAGCAAGCGAGAATCAGTCAGGAAATCGAACATCACTATCAGCAGCTGCATCGAGCTAGGATTTGCATGCATCATCAATATATGCGGCCACGGGTTCGCTTGCAACCCGAAAGGGTCATCAGCAGCAAAGCGGTTTGCTTCCCAGCCAGGAGGCGAGCATCACCGAAGACAACAACACGGGGCACAAGCCGGCCTAAATCATTTTGCCAATAAGCTGCAATGGTAACAAAGTGCTCGTCCCGCCGAAACGAAGCGGATGTTTCTCGTGATGCCTTCCTCTCGTTAACCCGTCAAGCCACCGGCTGAAGCGCTGATACTATCGCGTCGACGTTGTGCTGATGATGCTTTGCTTACGCCCGTGGCCTCACAGTTCTGAGCATGGACACCACCTCATTATCGCAGGCTCGCGCAGCCACAGCCGACAGCATTGGAGCTGAAGCCACCATTCAGAAAATGGGTTTTCGCCTCCCAAGTAACCCAAGTAGATATCTCGGCTCGGTCGCATTGCCTTAAACCAATCCTGGAAATCACAGCATGGCCAACCAGCCGTCTTCAAAATTACTAGCCTGGAGTGTGGTCGTTGCTTTCTCCATCTTTCTCCCAACTTGCTGCGGAGAATGCAGCGGAGCCCAGTGCACTCAACCTTGCCCTTTGAATTTGTTTTCCTGCTCCCTCCTATGTCTTGTAGCCACCCAAAGCTCAGTCAACTAGCGAACAGGCTTGAATGGTGCTTTGACCGCTTGAAGCAGAGGTTTGGCAAATGCAGAAAAGCGGGACAACATCTCGGCCGAGAGCTGATGAGCGGATGCTGTACTCGTGCCTCTAAAGAAAACCCTTGAAGCCGAAGCTGGCAGAACTTCCGCTACACACTTCCGGACGGCACGATCGACAAGCTGGAGCAAGGCGTTCCGCGCAGCCGGGAGCTAAGCGAACTAAGACAGCTCCTCGATCGTATCCTGCCTCATCTGTGCCAGAGGCTGGGATCAGTTTGCGCGGATGCCCAAGGACCATTTCTCCCAACTCTGTGCCAGACATGCTTTCTGTTTCCGGGTTCCACAGGAGGGCGTCTTCCATTTCACCTACAAGTGTTCTCCACAGGAGCAGCTGGAGGGTTTTTGCCTGTGCAGCTCACGGCTTCTTGTGCATTTGCCGGATTATAGTTTGCCAGCCAGTCCGGGATGTTCGAGACAGAGTGCACGAACCATTTGCGTTTCGCTCGTGGCATGGTTGAAAGTTAAACTAGGGACAACGAAGTCAACCATGAAGAGCCCACAGTGGCACGTCGTGTCCGCGCGCTCGTGGTGCACAGTCAGGATCCCGTCCCACCAGGCTCTTAGTTCTGCCTCAATCGCTGGAGCCCCGCAGTCTTGCGAATCGTGCTCGCCCGAGAACATAACATTTCTGCAGTGAGGTTGGTTCGGTTTTGCTCAGTTCCCACAGCACCCTTTGGTTCTTCAAGCATGTTGCAGGATTGTCGGTTTTCCCTCAGAAAATCCTTGCTCTTCCAGTTCGGGAAGTGGAAGGTCCACGGCACAGTCTTGGCTGCGCAGTCCAAGTGCACGCGTTTGTAGGTGGACGTCGCAGAGGATGAGGTGAATTGGTGGGCGGCTGCTGCAGAGGTTGGCTCGTCAAGAAAACACTCGTTGGCCGTGTTCGTGCAAATTGTGAGGCACCAGAAGATGTGCTGGAGTTCCTGTTCTGGATGCGCTCACGATTCCGAGACACCCAGAAGGCCATGCATGAGATCGGTGCACCAGAACGGGCAGTGGCAGAGGATCGAGCAAGAAGTGTGTTACAGGCTTTTGAAGCCTTCGACGGTGCTGACGGGAACGGCCTCCTCGGGCTGCGGGAGTTTGAGGAGTCCCGGTCCGTTCCGCGTGTGCGGGGATCTGCTGCTCTGCTCACTCTGCTTTGTGCGAGGAAGGGATGAAACAGTTGCGGGATGCTCTGAGACCCGAGCGACGGCAGTGCAAGATGTGGTCTGGGACTGAACCCTTAGTCCGAGGAAGTGCCAAAAGTTCCGTGGCCGTGATGAAAAGCAGCGCTGGACGGCGGGAGTGCACGAAGTGCATCGGCCTAGTGGTGCCTTCTGCTCTCTGGAAGGCGATCTTCCGGTTTCTGGATCCGAGCGGCGAGGGGCAGGTTCCATCATGGGCGGTGAGAGCAGCCGAAAGCGCGGTCTTCGGGGGCCGAGGTGTCCAAGGAGGAGTTCTTGACTTTGGACAGCTTCTGGGCCGAGGCCGGGCGGCGCGCTGGCGACACGAGTGTTGAGAACCACCTGCAAGTGCCGGTACCGTAGAGTCGTAGACGAGTCGTAGAGCGGTGTCGGCCGAATGAGGTGGAGTTCTCCATCAGAGAGTTCCTCGATTGGTCGAATCGGAAGTGGGCATCTCAGTGGTCTCAGTGGACACTGCAGAGTGGCGGGCAGCCTTCTGCAGGTATGGCAGGGACCTGAAGACCCTCTGGAACGCCCGGCCCTTGTAGTCTCACTGTAGTCTTCGACATGGTGGCCACCGGGCCGGTCAAAGGCTCTGGATGAAGATGGGAGTGGTGCCATCCAGCGCTTCGAATGGGAATCTGTTCTGGACAAGGCCAAAACTAAGCGCTTGCGGCTTTTCCTCAAGGCTGCCACAGAGAGCGTGAGGTTGGATACTTCGGGCCGTCCGGGCCCATCTTCAGCTATGTCGACGAGGCGGCCGCGCGGGCGCAGGGGGGAAGATGTGCAGTTGACTTCAGAAATGACTCGCATGCGACTCGGGCGTCCCGTGCGGAACAGACTTGACTCAGCATCTGAAGACGTAGTGTAGGTTAGCCTGTGCCATGTGTCTTCGCTCCGAGCTTGGGAGGATGTAGCGTAGCCTTGCGAGGACGATGGGGGGGAGATCTCCTGGAAGGAGTTGAGGGCTTGGTCGGCTTGACGGAAGCAGCCTTTGCTGCCGAGAGGCGGCAAAAAACAAACGCGTCTCGTCGGACTGAGGTTCCAGCTGCTCGGACGATTTCAAGACGCACCGTCGGCACCGTGCTCCTGAAAGCATTGCATAATTGCATTGGCCTAATGGCCTAATGTCGGCTTTTTTTACATTGTGGCAAAAAGCTCGCCGAAGCTTTGCCAGCATTTTGCGGGCCGTGCCTGCCTTAGCTCATGAGCCTTCACCTTCCGTAAGGAAGAGTTTGTGCGTACTCCAAGAGTTGGTGCGTTCGAGACCGAATCGGAGGAGGAGAAGCTGCGATTACCCCGCAATCCGTGGTGCGAGGAACTTCAGATCCTAGTCATGCAAAGTCTACAGTTTCGCTCCAGAGTCTCTCGCTCCAGCTGAGGGTGCAGCACAGCCTTTGAAGGCCAAGAGCCCGACCCATAATGAAGCATCCGTAGTCGGAAAAGAACTGTGGCCACAGAGCCATGTTGCATGCTGTAGCGTGATTTGTGCAGTTCGAGGGCTGTCCGTTATCGCACAGGCATGCTTGGCTCAACTTGTTTCCAGCTGTAGGTCGAAGACAACGGTTTGCTCTCTGTGCCGTGCTTGCTTGTGCAGAACACGTCCTCGAGCTGCACAAGCTGAAGCATGCCGAGGTCATGCCTCTGAAGCACCAATCAGAGTCGCCTGCTAAGTGCAGGCGCCAGTGGGACACGCATGAATGCAGCCTGTAAGCTCCGAACAGGCGGTAGCCTGGAGAGCCTAGAAGAGATATCGAACTGTTGAAGTTACGAGAGCAGCTCCACAACGACGAAACACATGGCTTCCGCGTGCTTCAAGAGAAGAAAAATCCGGTGGTGGTGAAGGACGCGCCAAGAAACAAGTCTCCAAGAGGATCTCTTTATAGCTTTATGTGGTTGCATCAGCGGTGGCTGCTTTGCTGCTGTTGAAGCAGATGCAGAGCTTCGAGGGAGCTTGCTGACAGCAAGCTGAATCCCAGACAAATCCACATCCACATGAGGCAGGCTTTCAAAGCGAAGAAGGGTAGGGAAGTCGTCGCGGCTCAGCTTGTCTTTGCACCGCCATGATGGTCAGACAGAGGCGAGTTGCATGTGGATTGTTGGCTCGAGCATGCGAAGCTTGAGGCCATGGCGAATGCTTCACTTCATCTGCAGATCCCTGAGATTGGCTACAATAACTGGACGATGGCACCTTCAACGACAGCTACCTGCTCCCACCAGCGATGCACCATGCCAGGGCAAGGTATTCACAGCCAAGACGGTCATGACGATTTCTATGACAACCTCCACGCGGCAGAAGTTCCTGGGCAGCCCAAACGAAGTCAACACAGACAGCAACAGATCTCATCATGGTCCATGAGTTTGTACAAGCTTCGTGTCCAACCTTTGATTTGTCCATTGAAGCCACCGTCGAAGAGGAGGACGCCAATTCGTCGGCGGGTGAGCTGTAATGCTCAGATCTCAGATTTGCTGTGATTGGGAGCATCACAGAGACGCTCTGGGGAACGATCTGCTTCTGTGGCTGCGACCGTCAAATAACCCAAAGCTCGTTGCCTTGACAAGCGCTTTGTGGCCGAGCTATCAGCAGGACATCACAGATATCTGCACTCCCAAACTCAGCATGCCGCTCAAGACGAAATCCGAGATCTGAGCATGCGAATGGTTCTGATCTCCCATGATGGGATACAAATCAACGAATCCATGCTAATTATGTGCCTGGGCATTGTAAGTGCACAGTAGTTGCCTCCAATTTTCCACGACATGCCTAACACTCCAAGCTTCCTTTAGAGCAGGGATGCTGTACAGAGAATCCTGAAGCCTTCCTGTTTCTGCTCAGACATGCCTGACAGTAAGATGTAGCATGTTACTGGCCTACACTGGGCCTTCTCCTGTCAGAGTACCTTAAAGGTGCGGCAGAAAAGCACGGAGGCATGAACCCCAAGATGACGACAGCCCATCTTGCCTTATTCCGCGAATTGAGAGGAACCTGCTCGACAACATAGAACATTTTGAAACAGCTGAGTGAGGCTGCTAAACAGCGGTACGCCCTCTTAGGCCTTGTTGTGTACATGTAGTCACACCGGCTGATACTGTGGGCGCTTACTTTCTGATTTATGTTATTCTCTTTTTGTGCTAGCTACCTGGCTCGGTGTGCCACATGTACAAGTAGCAAGCTCAAACCGAACCTACCATGCCTGCTTTGAGCGATTGTGTGTGAGTCGAATCAACGAATCCATGCAGATCCGCTCTCGAAGCGCCTTGGCCTTACTTTACTTGTTTTGGACTCGGGCTGACTTCTGAGCTGCGGGGTCTTGTTGTTCCGTGCAGGGGCACTTGAAACCGTGAGGGGTGGTAACAAAGCTGTTGAGACTCACGGTTTCTGCGTACGGATTCGAGCTTCGGAGCTCGCTGCAGGCCACAGCCGTTGGCTCAGACGTTGCCGCAATGGCGCGCCTCAAGCTCCTGCTCCTTCAGGCCAGAGGGCCTGGAGGGCGAGACCGGCTGTAGGCCACTATATAGGCTACTATAGGCCTCCGGTCTTCAGGTCTTGCAGAGCCTGAGGTGAGCGCTTGTCTGGGCACGATGGAAGAGAGGAGTTACGAGCACTTCGGGCTCTTGAACCAACTCCGGGCCGTGCCTTGGCCGCGTCGCTGCGGCCCCGCCGTTCTGCCAAAAGTTGAGTCCTCTAAGCGTCGAGTCTGCTTGAGGCTGGCTTCACCTGTCCGGGTGGGAACTCGTATGCCCCGAATGATGTCCCTCTCAAGTTTGACTGCCGCTTGTGGGCCGCCGCGCAGCTCCACTCTCAGGCACAGCGATCCCGAGTTGTGTAGTGGCTCGGCGAGTGTATAGTGCGTGGAAGGACATGGCAGACAATGGGTACTTCTCCCACACGAGCCAAGATGGTAGAAGCCCATGGGACAGAGCTGAAGCTCAGGGCATCAGACCCTTGGGATATCAAGACCAGTAAGACAAAAACCCCTAGAGATCGTCGCGAGTATCCGGATTTGTCAAGGAGCCAACGGTGAAAACATTGCTGCGGGGCGCAGTGGTGCTGAAGCGGTGTTGGAACAATGGAAAAACTCGGATGGGCATTGCGACCAGGCCGCACGGAAAGGGTCAAGTCTTGTTGACATGGTCGGAGTACCGGAGTACCAGTCCCCACCAAGGCAAGAACATGATGAATCCGGGCTTTCGCGTCTTTGCAGTAGGCCATCTGGCCATATCTGATGGGAAGTGCATAGGAAGCGAGTGGACTCAGTGCAGTGCCAGGCTATGCCTACAACTCCGGTTCCAGATACAGGCACTACTGGACCCAAATGTTCAAGAGCTCGGACGTGTCCGATCTGGACACTTCGTGCTACATACCTGAAGCTACTACTAGCAGCACAAGCACCACTACCACCACCACAACCACTACGACCACCACCACTACCACCACTACCACCACCACCAGCACCACCGTCAGCACTGCGGCCACAAGTGCCAATGCGACTGAGAGCAACACGACGAGCATCCAAGCCTCTACGCCGACCACGAACAGCACAATGTTCAACGGCACAGGCGAGGCAAATGCTTCGTCCACACTTGCCACAGAATCGACGACTCCTGCGTCGAACCCAAGTACTAGCGTCACTTCCTCCATGGCCACCGCGAGACAGGTGAGGGGCTCGGGCACAGGTTGCCTCCTCGGGTCTTCAAGATCCAGTCGCGTTTGCTTGCAGAGGTCGAGATGTCGACGTCAATCTCGGAGCTTCAGAGCACCACTGTCTTCGAAATTCGACCGGGGCTTCTGCAGCTCGGATGCAGACATAGAGGTGTCCTCTCGGCTGATTCGTACTTTCACACGAGGAAGGGCGAGATCGTCGTGCGAACCTCCCACCCTGGTGGCTTCTTCGCTTCGGAAGAGCTCCAGGAGCTTGTGAGAGCCTTTCTCGAGCACCTCGTCTGAAGCTCGTGTATGATGCCATGTGGCCAACAGATGCGGTGCTGTTGAGGCGCTTGGGCGATGGATTGCTGCAGGCCTGGCGTCCAAGTCCAAGTGCGTGCAAGCGCACTGGCCATAAGCACGGAGCAGAGTGAGAACATGAATGAGTCGCAGCATACCATGTGATATCGATTTTTTCGATTTCGGGGCTTGGAGTCCAGGTCGGACGCAGCCTGTACAACATGCAGTAATTAGGTGAACAAAGACAAAAACTCCGTGCATGGAACATTGCCAAACACCGTTCGGTCTCCTTTCGAGACTGAGAAGGGTGCGACCTTGCCAAGGGCTGCCAAACCAGGGCAAATGAGGGTATGGGCAATGAGAACGCACGGATGACCCTGCATCCAGAGGCGGAAGGTGCCTCGAACAAGGTCTGACAAGAGACGCAGACTGCGCAGCCTTGGTTCAACTTCCCTGTACGAGCGGAAGGGCCCAAGAAGCGTGAGAGACGCAAGCAGTCCGAGACAGGAGAAGAGTGTAACAGAATTAGCAACACTCTGAGCTGTCCACTTGTCAACATCAAGACGTTCAGGAGAATCTGATGCCTCCTTGTGCGAGAGGAATGTCCCAAATCCAGGGTCCTTCTCGGCTACAACACGTCCAATCTGACCAGTGGTGCGAGGTAAGGGGAGATGTACATGGTCAAAGAGGAGCCAAGGCAGCTGGGTGCTGGCGTCCTTAAAAGTGGAGACAGCAAACTTGGGAGCAGCAGGGTCAGGAACAAGCCAATCATTCCATGAGACCCTCTGGATCAGGTCCGCAGCTTTGCTGTGCCAGCTACTCCAATGGACAGACCACTCCTCATCAGAGGAATAGGTCTCCTGGAGTCGTTTCTGCCACTCTTGGGCAGTAGCTCTAAGACGAGAGAGCTGGAGGCAGTGGCAGCTAAAGGCTTTGCGATATGCTTCAAGGACGTCCTGGTAGGACTGACATGTGTCGCTATCATTGCAGAGGAGATCCTCCAGTGCAGTAAGGACCTCAGCAGAAGGCCTGTGTTCCTCGAAGAGCGGCCGATCTGGTTGCCACTGTTGGGTAGGTCCCTGCGCCTGAACAGCAGGCAGCTGTGACTTGGAACCATCCAAAAACTTTTTGCTGCCGACACCCGGGGTGGGTTCGACGACAGTGCCAGCACAGATAAGGGCTGACTTGCATGCAGAGGAGTACCGTACATGATTGCAAAGCTTTTCGGTGCTACGGTAGTGACGCAAGCATACCGGGCATTGCTGGCCCGTGACGAGCTGGCGCTCCTCACGCACGCGTCCATGGACTTTAAACGCGTGGTGCGACCACGAACGTTTGTCAGAAAACACCTGTCCGCACGGTGCACAAATCTCAGGGGAAGCAGCTTCGGCAACGACCTCGTCAAGATAGGCCCCTGCGAGCCGCAACTGTCGGAAAAGCAGGCCATGATACTGTTGGACCTCTGCGGTCCAAAGGGAGTCCAGGCCAGCTATGACCTTGGTCTGTTTTACCAGCCGTTTCCATCGACTGGTCTCTTTTCGCGCTATGTCAGCGGCGGTCGTCCAATCAGACACATCAGGATCGGTCAGGCCAGCTCGCCCGCGCAACGTACCAGCCCAACTGAGCGCTTGCTGCATTTGGCACAGCCAGGATTGCTCAGCGTGTAGTAATGCCCAAAACTCAGCGCACCCCTTAGAGACAACAAGTCGGAAGTGCCGAAGCCTCTCGAGAGCAATACTGGCTTCTGCTGGCAGAATACGCGAGCAGGAGAGCGCGTACAAACCGCTGAGGTGTCTTGCCTGCATGTATGAGAAGCGTGGCCGGAGCATTAGACGTGCCATGCTCATAAGGGTTCCTTGGAACTTGAGCGTTGCAGCTGCATCATAGGCAGGCCAGGCCCCAACACCATAGAACATGGTGGACTCAACGACGGCAGTAAAGAGAACTGACTTATCCCTTATCTGCACAAGCGGGGAGGAGAACACCTGTCGTCGATGTTGGCGAAAGGCAGCCCAAGCGGATCCTATCCTAGAACGAACCTCCTTGCTCGTGCCTCCCCCAGCCTGGACAAGGCCCCCTACGTGTTTATACGTTGAAACCAGGCGTAGCCTGGCATCTGGCCAGATACTGGAGTGCAGGGGCAGATCTGGAGAGCTGCCACGGAAAACTGCAGCTGCTGTCTTCTTAGACCCTGGGCCGTAGAGAGCTATAACGCACTCCGTTTTGCCTTCTGCAAGATTCGGTACCAATGTGGCTTTCATACACTCGTCCAAAGTAGCCGTTGCCACTGCAGTTACCTTATCTAATAACCCTTCAGGTCGAGAATCCGCGACAAGGAGCGCCAAGTCATCCATCCAGGTCACGTCGATCGGCCTGGTAGCCTCATCTGGGCTCAGAGTATCTGCAACAGCGGGGCCAGCGCCCAACCATTGCTCATTCCAGGGCAGCGCACATGAAAGTCCCTCCTTCTGGAAGCGCTGGCGAAGGACTTTCAACAACTCAGCGAAGAGGAAGGAAAAGATGAGGTCCGCTAAGTTGTCTCCGGGACGGGCGCCAGCCTTCACAACCGCGGTCCCTTCAAGGACCCCATGTGCGAACCAGGTGTCACAGTTCGTTTCTTCCACCATGGAAGAAAGCGCGACAGGGCCGCCTGCAGCACGGATGAGCGAGTGGTCCCTTACATAGGCTTGTAGGCGCGGGCCGACCTCGGGGTCGAGGCCAAGCGTGGCTATCACATTATGGATAGATGCCTCATCTGGTTTGCCGCCGTGAACCAATGCTCGGGCCACCCGGTGGAAGGCTTCTTTTAAATCCAGGAAAATAATAGCGCAGCTCATCCTGTTGGCCCGGCATCGCTCCTGCCACAGTCTAGCAGCCTGCAGAACAAACTGGACAGGAAAGCCGGCTCGACCGCCGACTTGCAGTGGTTGGGCGATATTTTCAAAATACCGGCTGCATTGCCGCCTGAGGGCACCATGAACGGCTTTGCCGACTGAACTACTAACTAAAATGGCGCGATAACTTTCGCAGGCCAGGGGGGAACCTTTTCTCTTCCACACTGCGTGGAGGTCCCCCCCTTTCCATTGTATGGGTTCTTGCAAGCGCATTGCAAACTTGAGGACTATGGAATACAGAGACCGAGATAGTCCAGAGGGACAGACACGGAGAAGGTCAGCAGGGACCCTGTCTTTCCCAGCGGCCTTGCCTGGAGTGGACGCACGCAACCCATCCTCAATCTGGCCCCGAGTGAGTAAGTCCTCAGCAGCAAGATCATAATCGGCAAGGTCCCGCGCTCCCTGACGTGCACAACACTGAGCAGTAATGCTCTCAGGAGTCTGGGGCGCTCCAGCCTCGATAGAGCTGAAGTGTCTAATCCAACGGGCTTCAGCCTCTGCGAGGTCTTCAGCAATACTACCATCTTCAAGTTTGATGGCTGGGATAGCCCTACTGCCTTTTACCTTGTGTTTAGGTGGTCCTATCAAGGTCCTTAATTTGCGAAAGGTATCCTTAGAGGTGCATGTGGCTGCAGCTCGTGCAGCTTCATGCGTGAAGCTGCGTTTGTCGTCCTGAATGGAACGGCGGAGCAGTGGCTTAAGGTTGCGGAGGTCGCCAACGCTGCGGCGAAGGTCGGCAATGCTGCGCAGTAGATCGGCCAGAGACAGCAGACCAGCCCACCCAAAAGGGCCTTCACAGCACCAAGCAACCCAAGCAATGCGTATCTCATAGTGAGTAATCCATGCCGAGGCTCTATGGGCCAGCTTGCGCAAGCTGACGCGTTGCTGTCGGAAGGACCACGTGCTCTCTGAAAAGAAAGTCTTACACTTAGTGGCCTGTTGGGCAGGAAAGGCCAGCGCTAGGTGGTCAACCAGGTGCCTGGCAAACAGGTCATAATGTGTGTGAGCATCGATGCACCATGGGACCGCAGGGGCCGTCTTACAAATGGCCTGAACGATGCTGGCATTCTCGGGGGAGTGAAGACAACTGACATCGATCCGAGGGGGTCGGCGCCCCTTCGAACATGAAGCGTGCAGAAGGGCAGAGGCCTCAAGGTAAACAGAATAGTGGTCAAGGCCAGCCTGGCCAAAATCGACATCGTATAGGACTCTCGAAGAGCCGCTGTCAGCCCCCCAAGCTTGGGGCACAATGACATAGTCGATGCGGGAAAGTGCCCCCTGTCCAGGCGAGACCCAGGTATGGGAGAGCCCCCTGTGGCAAGCAGTGAAGGTAGACGGTATCCAGAGTGCATGATGTGCAAGCAGACGGAGGAAGGGGGGTGGAGGACTAGCGCCCTCCTCCCAACACAGATCACCAACACTATCTCCCCAAGGCTCGGTGAGGCGAAGATTAAGATCTCCAAGAATAACGACAGGCAAGTTCCCAGCGTAGCCACGAAGGTCGACAGCAAACTGACCCCACCAGGAATCCCTTAAGGGGTCAGTTGCGGTTGGTGCGTGGCAAACCGCAATCAAGAAACGAAGGCCGCCCCTGATGCATTTAGCAAAGAGGTGCCTAGGCGACCAGCTCAGAACCCTGAAGTCCTCCAAGGAAAAGAACAAGGGTCGACCATGTTGATATGCAAAGGGCACTGTTCGAGAAACCCATAGCTCAACACCGAGACAGCCCTTACTGTTGGCAGCCGAGGTGAACCGAAAATGGGTAGCGGAGACAATGGTTTCAGTAGCTTTGGCACGGGTTTCCTGTAACCCTGTGAGGCAAACACCAACCCACTCGAGTTGCTCCCTGATGTAGGGGACACGCCCTACCAAGCCATTTGCCTTGTCCTCCTCAAGGGTTTGGACGTTGGCAGAGACAAAACTAATTTTTAAACTCAGTTTATCAGCCGGGCTTGCGTCCTTATCAGTCGTGGACCCCCTGATGCCGAGGGCTCTGTTGGGAGCTAGCTGAGTGGGCTTAAGGACGCCAAGGGTGTCTACAAGGGTGCTACCCTGCAGAGCTGGCCACTGATCAGGGTTCCGAGTGGCTTCACAGATTAGCCACATCCATTCAATGGAGCCACTTCTAACCCAATCGGGGAGACTGGAGTAAGGGGCTGGAATGATTGTGTCAGGGATCCAATGACCCTTGGCGAGCACATCGACTAGTTCATTGAAAGGGTCGCCCTGGTGAGCGCGAACATGTTGGAACGCAGAAAAACAGACGTCACGAGTAGCCTCGGCAGCATGGGCAATAGCTCTGCAGGCCCGAGCAAGAAGGGAGGGCGCCGTACCACCCCAGCATCCGCTAGTCTGTCCAACAACGGCCGAGGAGTCAGTCCAGATCCTAGTGCGGCCATCTGCATGTGCAAGCGCCCAGGCAAGGGCCCAAAACAGGGCAGTTCTTTCAGCCTCAAGCGCGGAGTGGACCTGGGCACCTATATAGGCTGGCTCACCCTTCAAGGCGACTGTTCCACGGCACCACCCTTTGAGGCTACGGTGGGGAGGAGCCAGGTCAATGACAGCGAAGGCCCAAGCACTGATCCGACCATTAAAGGAACCATCGGTATAGATTTCAGTACCAACAGTATCAGAAGCGGCTGAGCAGCTGCTATCGGCCAGCGCCCGTACAGTAGCTTGACGCAGGCGAAGTCCATCCGGGAGGGTATGTGGCAAAGGCCATCCACCCTGCAGAAACGGCGCAACATCATCAAACGTTTTGCCAAGACCGAGGGTGACACAGCTGAGATCGTACTGTACCCATCTGGGCAAATGGTCAGCTAGAGAAATGGCAAGTGGAGGAGCAGGACTGGGTGGTGTAAAGTGCTCAATCAATGTCTCTACGAGGGTGCTGGCGAGGAAGAAGGCCTCCCCCGAGATGGCTTCTTCGGTCTGCTCTAGTAGGGTCCTAAGGGCGGGAGATACTGGGTCTTCGCCTCCGTGGCCCGCATCTTCTCCGACACTTAGGTGTCCGAGTACCCTAAGATTACGGCAAGGGGTGGGAACAGGCCTGACAGCACAACCTTGATGACGATCACAGTGCTGCTGCGCCCAAACACTGCCGTAGTCGTCCCTTGCAGTACTTTCGAAGGAGAGTTTGACACCAGGAACCTGAACCGCATAAGCCCTCTGGCAAGCGAAAGAAACAAGGCAAAGAAGCCAAAAAAGGCGAGGCAACCTTGGTATGTCGCCAACGACAAATGTGACACACCGGCCGAGCCCTATGCACAGGAGAATGGTAGCCGAGAGCAGAAAGTTGCCTAAACAACGGACAAGAATCTGCTGAGTCGAAAGGAGTCCTGGGATGTCAGGGGTGGGGCAACCGTTGTCATCAGAAAGACGTCTCAATAATGTGCGATTGCTCCACATGACAGAACTGACAGGAGTGCTTTCAAACTTGTTCTTAGTACCAGGAGTGGAACTGGATGATGGTCCCCCGGAATTCCTGTAACCCGCAGCAGCGGGCTCTGGGGTTGAGGCAGGTTCAGGACCAAAGGAATCTGGCCATCCAGATACGGGCCTCCAGGGCTCATCCTCCTCGCCCCCCCAGCCTGACGGTCCCGGGGAGTCATCAGGCCCAGGACCGAGCTCATCTGTTTCTGCTTGTGTACCCCGGAATGCGAGGGTGACGACATCACCATCCTGAATAAGAAAGGGATCTTGCAAAGGGCAGAAACGGGTCCCCTGCACAATACGGCCAATGCAGTAGCCAGGCGGGCATCTACCTGCGAACCTGGCAATGATTTTATCAGTAAGGAATATGCCCTCCGGACACAGAACCCAATCAAACCCAAGCAGGATGGGCCGTAGATCGAGGATGCAAACAAGTCCGGAATCCTGACGGCTACCACCATTCGAGGCAAGGGAGCGGGCTACAACAACATTTCTTAGGAGGACTCCAAGTTCTGCAAAGTCGGAGACCCCCCCAAATGCCGGGGACAGACGAAGGTCCTGGTTACGAATGCCAAGGCTCTCAGCGATTGCTTGTCGGGCTCTATGTTGCCTATGGGCTGGGACCTGAAGGGGAAAGGGACCGTCAGGGCCTAGAACCCAAGCTATGTCCGACAGGTTCTCGGCTGGCTGGGGGCATACTGCCCACCCATCCCCGGTCTGTAGACGATCTGCCAGGCTATGAACGATATGAATGCCTGCGTTGACTGGCCGAATGACAACCAGGTCACCATCCTCAGGGCTAACTGGACTATCAGCAGGCAAGGGCCATGGGAGATCTCTAAAGAAAACCTCATGGTCGCTATTTTCATCGATACCAGCTAACTTGAGAAAATCATGCCTGTAGCAATTCCCAACAACATGGACAGCGAAGAGCCTATTGTTGATGGCACGGCCATCGATAGCAATGATTGAACCCGGGTGTCGCCAGTGGGGCATGCAAACCACAAGTGCAACCTCAGGGCGCGGTTGAGGGTGTACAGCACACAGGATCGGCATGCGAACCGCAGCGTCAGGGTGGCGTGCGGAGGCAGCGGCGTTAAGGGCACCTGTAATAGTAGCCTCACAAGATAGCCTCACCGAGACCCATTCCTGAGCAAAGTTCGGCTTAAGCAGAAGAAAAGGAACCTCGGCAAAGGCGACTCCAGTCTGTAAACCTTGCCTGTCATGAGAACCGGCGTCGGTGGGTGGGTCAGGAGTTACACCATCTGCCCCTAGCACAGAGTGGGGCTCTGCAGCAGAAGCAGCCGAGGACCCACCCGGATCCCCGCTGGCTGATGGATTACGGTCAGCAGAGCCATGAGAGAGCGCATCAACCGGCCCATCGGCGGCCTCATCAGGCTGCACTTCTTGGATCCGGCCCGCTGGCGGAATAGCCCTGTCGTGCAGTACTTCTACTACAAAGATTTGGCCCGTGCGCACCTCAAGGAGGTCTGTATGCAGTGGCAAATCCCGGAACCACAACCTCCATCCGGAGCCCAACTCCCGAAGGAGATCATCAAGGATATCACGACAGGAGATCTGGCCACGGGGCGCTGGTATAGAACGCCATCCGAGAAACAGGCCCCGGACGTCGATGAGTATCCAAGAAGTGTCAGCATGATTTTGTGGGTCTGCTTCACTGACAATGATGACGGACCGGCAAGGAAAGCCATCGATGGCTGCATTCCAGACTCGAGGTCTGGACGAGAAAATGCACAAGTTGCCATGTTGGATTCCAATAGCATTGGCTATTTGCGCTCTAAACGCCCCATAATGCCCACGCAAATTAACATGGAGAATGTTATCAGTGCCAAAGACAACACAGCATGTGCCATGACACGAGGGCTCAGGAACCCTCGGGGCGCGACCCCAATGCTGGCGGGCAAGCAGGGCGACGTGAAGGGGCGTAGCGCGAGGGTCGGCTGAATCTAGGCATCACAATGATGGTGTCACCGTCGGCAAGGTGACACTGGCTATCCCATTGAAGGTGGTCACCATATGGACCAGCAAACACCGAGTAATTCTCGGCTCTAGGTAGATTGACAATCTCAAGGATGCTAGCTCCTGTAATGTAGGTGGGAACAAGAGCGGAGTAGATCCTACCATCTATGGTCGAGCAGTCGATGCAAACCTGGCTCTTGGATGTAGCAACCGCAACGGACCAGACAGGGCATGCCAAGAGAACCCCATCACCTGACAGTGGTTGAGGGCTAGCTGGGATAAGCCGTGGGAAATTCCGAGCCTGCAGCTGACACCTGGCTACCTGAACAAGCGGCAAAATCTCGGCAACTGTAGCCGGGAGGGTGATATTTACGTCAACCTTCTCAGCAGCAAAACCGGGTACAAGGATGCGGAAGCAGACCCTGAGTGGCAGAGCACCAGCGACCTCCAAGTCAGAGTCAGACGAACCATCACCCTCAATATAAACAGCATTGGTAGGCGTCATGTATCGCCACGGAAGACCAAGTCGGGGAGCGACATATCGAAGGTGCGCGACAACTTCGGCATTGGTACCATCGCGGCTTGGTGGCTCTACTAATATTTTACAGGCAATAGCACCCGGAGCAGAGGAGGGGCCAGGTTCGGTTACGAGGAACTCGCCAGATTCAACAATACCCTGCACAACAGGGTCCCACTGCATCCTGATCTTGTATGCCTCAGTGTGTTGGCACTCAGGTTTACGAGAGCCAGTGCAGACTACTGTGGTGCCAGGGCCAGGTGCAGTGGAAGGCTCCCCACTATTACGTCCCCTGTTTCGTCGCCGAGCTTTGCGGTTGCGCGGTGAACGGCTTCTAATTGCAGGGTGTTCGCCGCGGGCAGACGGGCCAGGCCCGTCACCCCCACTGCTGGTATCAGAGTCTGTCTCGGAATCAGTGCTGTCGCCATCGGCATCAGATCCTTCTGAAGCAGGGCGTCGAGTTCTATCAGCAAAGGAGACAGTAAGGACTGCCCGATCCGGGGCATGCAAAAAGACAACTCCGTGTCTAGTGACCCTCCTGCCACCAACAATCCGAAGCGCAAAGCCCTCCGGGACCTCAATGCGAAGACCTTGCTTGAAGACCTCAAGGTCTGATTCACCTCGGACAAGGATACGCCACTCAAAGCCGCGCAGTACCGGCCTCATATCAAGGAACACGACCGTCAGAGGCGTAGTGATCCGAGCAGGAGGCACAGGAAGGGTTGGGAGACATTCAGTGACAAGGACAACAGCCTTACACAATACTCCCTTGTAGACAGCATCTTCAACCCTGGGCGCAGCTGTTTTAAGAGTGGTACGGTAATGAGCGAACTGCAGGGCATCAGCAGCAAATTCCTGAAAGCCATAGGCAGTGTCGATCTTATGGTAATCGGCATCAATCCCGCGAGAGCCTCCCTCGTGGAGCACCCAGAAGTGTGAGAACGAGGAGGAAAAGGCAAGCGGTGGTTCCTGCTCCCAGCCATCACCATCGAACAGTAAGTCAGCGAGGTCAAGAACAGGTGGGATGGCAGCGCCGTATCCAATTACCTGGATCATATCCCCTTGACGGGGTACAAGGGGCCTGCCTCTAGCGTGCGCAACACCTCGGATGACAACAACAAAATCGTCAGTGTCCGGAAGGTTTGCATGCAACAAGAAGGAGGTCCACTGGATCCACGGGTCGAGAATGAGGCAGTAGAGTCTACCATCGAACGACCTGCTGTCAAGCAGAACGGCAGTGCGCCGTTGTGCCCAAAGTGGAAGGCAGATGAGGCTGGCAAATTCAGCACTAGGCTGAGGATGCACTCTGCATATATGGCTGTAGTGCTCACTGGCCAGGGGCTCGCGAGCAGAACACACAGCGGAGAAAGCATCCTCCCACGAAAGTGGTGCGGGTGAGGAAATCCAAATCATTTCAGGGGTTCTATCCGGGGCGAAAAGTAAGAACCAAATCTTTTCGCGCGCCCTTCCGCCATTATCATTTGCAATCGGCAGATGAGCTGGCTCAAGTGGCCCCGTGGAAATTGCAGCGTAAAAACCCGCAGGGTTATCTGCAGTGACTATAGTGTCTTCGACTCCTGGGGCGTCTGGGGTGGGGGTGTCCCCAGCCGGAGCCTCTGCCCTAGCAGGAGCGGCATCAAATGATCCCAAAACTGTCTGGTTGGAATCTGCAGCACCTCTGAAAGAGACCTCTTGCCAATCCCACGTAAGGTCGTCAAGTGTCTCTCCAGCCCAGGCTCTAGTATGCAGATTGGCAGAGAACCCATCGGGGACTTGTGGATCGACGCATCGAAGAATCGAGGAGGCATCGGCCCAAGCCTGACGCAGGAATGCCCTAATGCCTCTGCCTACCCTGCGCGCGTCAACAAATGTGAAGGCAGCCTCTCGTGGGCCGGAAGCTGCTGGGGCTACCGCGATAATGCCCGCTACACTCCTACCTCTATAGGTAAAGTCTCCCTGAGAGAACCCGCTAGGATCTTTCTGAAAGCAGAGCTGGGAGACGGTACTGCCAATCTGCTCGGCAGCGGCCTCATAAAGGTCATCATCCCTGACATTTGCCTTATCGAGCAAGCATGCACCATCTTCACGAACAACAAGCCACTTGTTCCAAGAGGAACAAGTAGGGAGAGGCGGTTCGGCACGTGTCCAGAGTGGCCATAGGTTGGCGGCCGGAGGACTACACCATGTAGGTCTAGTATCAGGTAATTGGACCTGTACAACTTGCCCAGGTGTCAGCTTATACGGGGTCCCTGCTGCCCATCCGACCGGACAGTTTTGGGTATAAACATTAACCCTAGACCCACTATGCTGAGCAGCGAGGGCTTCAACCTCACTACGGTAGACTAACTGCCAGACTATGTCAGCGAAGAAGGGGCCTCCGATGGCAGTGAGGTCAAAAATGACAACTGAGCGAAGTGACGAAGCAATCCACCTAGGAACCGCAACTAGAGTGAGGATTCCCCAGAAAGCCTGGTGAGACACAGGCAGAAGGTCATGTGGATCCTCAATTAAGGGACTGACCCTACCTTGAACCTGTTCGGTAATGAAGCTGAGGTCCCCTTCGGCCGAAGCAAGCTTAACTATGATGTCCTGTCGACCAGGAATAAGGACACATACCCGTAGGACAGGAGCATCAAGAACCTCTCCGTAGGCTTCGAAGTTCGCTTCGTCCTGGCATCTAGCTACCGAGAGCTGTATAGGCTCTCGAACACCGGCAGGTCTTTCAGGGGGCGGAATGCATTCAACTCTTCGAGAGTCCCCAGCTACATCGGGGAAGTCATCTGGTTGTAAGGCGGTGACGGCATCGTGCACTTGCTGAAGAACTGAAGCTCCCTCTGATGCACCTCTTACAAGTACTGGCAGGGAAAAGAGTCCCAGGACGAGGCGCATGGGAGGACACCCAGACTTAGGCCTCAAACCCGCAGTGGCCTGGTTCTTATGTGCTCGGTGCCTCTTAAGGTCCTTTCGACTAGGAGGGACAGCGGGGCCCGAACATGAAGGGCTGAGTGCGGCAAAAGCCCGAAGCACACAGCAAGGAGCACCTCCAGAAACAGCAGAGAGCGCTTGCCCAAAAGGGGTGTGTCTGCCAGGAAGGCAGAGAACCAACAATCTGAGAAGGGCACAAAAAAGGAGGCATAAGACACCCCTGGCAAACGGGACCACGAACGACGCCAGGATCATCAAGTAGCGAACGCCTGTGCCATGATCATTGTAAGGGCTATGGTTCCCAATGCCATAGCCTGAAGTCCTGTGCAACCCCCCGGCCCATGCCCCAGAGCGACCGATGCATGTGTTGCGCGCACGGGGGGGTACTGCACAAAAGGGTAAGATTTGGCCAGAAAGTGTGCTGGCATGCAAGGCAAGGCATCCCCTTCCCATAACCAAAGGGAAGGGCAACCTTCGCAGAGGAAAAGGGGCAGAAGGAGCCGAACCAACGTCCAAAAGCCAAGGACCGGCCGGCTGCCTTCGCCCAACAGTAAAAAGAAGTCCACCTGAAGGCCCAATCCCAGGGCGAGTGGGAGTCGATATACAGTAAGGACTCAAAGGAGGAGGAAAGGATCCGAAAGGAAAACTGTCTCCGGCCCGCAACCCAGAGCCACCGATTTGCGTGTTTGGCGCCCAGAGACAAGAATATCGAAGCAAAACACCGCGGAGCTGGCAAGCTAAGGAACAGAGTATACCCAAAACTTCTGCCCAAAGCAGAGCTCTCTCCCCTTGAAAGAGGAAAGAGGAGGGGCAAAATGCCTCCGCAACATTCAAGGTCCTGTACAGTTGATTGTGAGACAGGACATCGCCTAAAGGACCTGGGAGAGACACAGCCTTCATAAAGGACACAGCACCGCGGTCGCTGTCTTGACCGAGGGTCGCATGCAAAAAGGAAGTGTCCAGCCACTTCCCAGTTGCGGGGACCTCCAGCCGACAAACGATCCTCAGGCCGGCCTTTGCTAAAGCTGGCCTCTCCCTGATGCTCGTCACTCTAGTCTGCCAAGGCCGGGGGAGGGTGCAGCAGTCTCTAGTTCGTCTTGGTCGTCGTCCACGAAACGAGTTGCAGCTGGATCCACAGGATTGGCGCTGGTAGAGGGAGGAACCCCATTGGCAGCGTCGACCTCGCTCCCGAGGAGCAACTCCTGTCCGCCGGGTTCCAGGATCGGCTTGGTGTTCAGCGGCTTTCCGAATGGATACAAAGCCGTGCGTCTGGCCTCTCTCTTTGCTGAAAGTTTCTCTGAGAGTGCTGCACCAGGTTGGTCGGATGCTTTTCGCGCTGTCTTGGTAGGGGTACGTGCCGGTGTTCTCGCACTTCTGAGCGGGGTATTCGTAGCAAAGAAGTTCACATCCGCCGCAGGGGGGCCTTCCACCGGCCCCAGAGCTGCATGTAGAGCCGGTCCCAGTCCAATAACTGGACTCGACTGGTACGGATCCGTTCCGGCTGGTCCCGGAGAGGTCTGATTGTAGACGGGGGCTGCTGTGGCGGCAGCCGGAGGTGGCTTCGGCACCACAGACCCTCCAGCCAGGCTCTGCAGCTGCTGAGCAGCTTGGAAGGCCTCCTGGTAGAAGCCAGATGGTTCCACCAACATGGCATCGCTCACCAGGGATTCCCACTCCCTGGCATCCTCGTCTGCAGGCCCCTCCTCTGCCCGCGAGGCTTCCGGGCCCCTCAAGATGATGTCCTTCACTCGGGCCGCAGCAGCAGTGCCAACTTCCTCCGCTTGGGAGAGGTCGAGGTCGATCTTCTCGAGGTCTTGCTGGAACTGCCGCTTCTGCTTCACGAAATTGGCACGCTGGTCTTGTACCCACTTGTCCCATTGTCGCTGCTTGCGGGACTTGTCCTCCATAAGTTTTCGAATACGGCCATCTGCCTTGCGTGCTGTAGTGAGGGCCTTCTGTATAGCATTCATCGTAACTAGCTGACCAGTTGCCTCTGCTTGGGGCATTCGCCACGGCCTCTGATCTTGGGCAGCCCCATTCCGGCGATCGTCGTCGATCTGAACCTGGTCGTAGTTCTGGGGAACATCCCTCCTGGCAGCACGCGGCGACACTGCCCATGATCCAGGCCAGTACCGATACTGGTACTGTGCGTCCTCTCTTGCACGTCTGGGCTGCCAGGAATCGTTCTTGGGCCTTGGCCATTGTTTGCCCATGCCCCTTCCACTGGCACCAGAGTGATGCCAATATAAGAGGGCCTCGTCGCGGGCCCTAGGTATCTTACCAGAAAGCTTGGCAGATCTCACACGGTCTCGCGCCCTTGACCTTCGCTGGCGGAGGCGACGATGCCAGCTCGGTGATGGCGTAGCTAGGAGAGGAGTTCGTGCTAATGCACTGGGGCAAACAGTCGATCCGGCTGCTGTTAGCCGGCAATCTGAGCCCTACCATGTGATATAGATAGATACATACATACATACATACATGCATACATATACACACACACCCGTGTATATATATATATGTATGCGCATATAAGCGCGCAAATCGCAGCCTTGCAACAGCGTCCAAGGCAGACGGACTGCAGGCAGGAAGACACTTCTCAAGTGCCACTGCAATGCTACGGTTGTGAAACCGGTATGAGTGCGGGCGACAGGGGGTTCTGCCATGAGAGTCCAGACAACCAAAAACCCACTGAAAAGGATGAGGCCCGTGAGGCACTACACAGGTTGCAGCATCCACCAAACTAAACTTGAGGGAGCTTTGCGAGAGACGTCTTCCCAAGCTTTGGAAAGATGCAGAAAGCGCTCAGAAGTTCAACCGCGGCAGTCCACGGATTCCTGCGGAGCACATGCGGCAGCTGCTGAGGCGATCTCTTTCCAGGCGAGAAGGCGGCGCCTCAGGCGGCGTTTGCAGGAGGCCGAGGAGGAAACCGTCTCCTTCACCGCAGAGGCCCGGTCCGAGTCTCCCCCCTTTTGTTCCCACACATGTTCTTGTTCTTGCCCCCCCCCCCACGTTTTCTTCGAATTCCGCGTCAGGTGGCTGCTGGGCGCAGCCTGGAAGCCGCGGCCAAGCTCCAAGCGCCTCCCGAGGTCGCCGAGGCAGCCCTGGCGGCGGCCGCGGCCGAGGCGCTGTTCGGAGCTGCACTGACAGTCTTGTTTTTTAAGCTTTTGCGAGGTTGGTGCTGCCGAGACCCTCCAGGCAGCCGCGCATCGCAGCCAGACCGTGAGGGGGGGGGGGGGGCCCTCCGCACGGACGCAGGTCCGGTCCGTAATCGTCACGGAGATCCTTGAAGTGCAAAGCGAGGGCTCGCAGCCCCCTCCAGTTGCAGCAGATGGGACCTGGCTCGGGATTGTCGCAGTCTTGCTTGCAGGCAGCTTTGGACGGTTTCCGACTTGCACGTTTTGCCCAGTCTCAAGTGTCATTGTGAATCCATTTCTGCTGTGCTTGCCGTGTTTCAGCCTTTTGGCATGCAGGGGCCCTGGTGATCGCAGCCGCTGTCGTGGGTATGTGGTGCTTCTTCAAGCGAGGAAGAAACAAGAAATATGCCGCAGGCCAAGGCGCGGCAACTGATCGAGCACATGCGGGACACGATTCCGAGGTAGTCGGGTTCTTGAATGTGAGGCGCACCTTTCGAAAGCTTTTCTTCTTCGGCACTGCTAATTAATCCTAGATTTTTGTCTACTCTGGCCGCCAAGGGTTGTTTGGCACATGGTAGAAGCCGCTGTTGTCCGATCGATTCTGGCATTTTGTTCTTTCTGTGAGCACCCGCTTGAATATGCAAACGCCTGGTCAACTCGCACAGCTGATGCTCAGGCTTATGTGACCCGTCGTGCAGCCGTTGCAAGGTCAGACGCAGCTGATGCTCGTGATGCTCCCTTTGTTTGGATGGCCCGATCGCGATCCGGGCGAAGACTGGCGCACCTCATGCTCATGTTGCATGCGCGTGAGTAGGGCTGCGTGGCTAAATCGCAGCGCAAAAAACAGGCGGGCATGCTCGGGCTACAGTAGGTGGCCCGATGGCAAGACGGCACAGCCCCTTCGGTCCTCGGGTTGGGTTGGCTGGCTCGATCGCACCGCAAAAGCCTGCAGAGATGGTCGGGTCGGGTTTAGCCAGTACTCTCGTAAACACATTTGCGGCTGATGCTATTGCGAACGGGCCACCCAACCCGAGCATCACGGCCATCAGCTGCAGTTGTCCTCGGCAAAGGCTTGGCGACGAGCCACCCAACTCCAGCATCACAAGCATCAGCTGCGCCAGTGTTTGCCTCGATTGCGAAAGGGCACTCAACAAAAAGCATAACCGAGGCAAAACCCAGCCGTCAGCTGCGCTTGTTCTTTGAAAGGCTTTGGCGACCGTCCACCCAACTCGAGCATCATGAGTAATGAGCATCAGCTGTGCTTGTCCTTTGCAAAAAGATGTGGTGACGTACCGCCCGACTGGCGCATCATGAATGAGCTGCACCTGCCTCGATTGGGAACGGGCCACCAGCCCTAGCATCACAAGCATCAGCTGCGCCAGTTTTTGCCTGACTTGCGATGGAGCGGCAACTGGCGCAGCTAATGTTTACGATGCCCCAGTTGCATGGCTCGTCGCCGAACCTTTGCAAAGAACGAGAGCAGCTGATGCTGTTGATGCTCGGGCTGGCTGGTCCCATCACAATCGATCGAGGCAACAGCAGTCGCACCTGATGCTCGTGATGCTTGGGCTCGGCGGCCCAATCGCAATCAATCGAGGCAACAACTGGCGCAGCTGATAGTGATGCTCGGGCTGGATGGCGTGTTTTTAATTGAAGCAAAAACTGGCGCAGCTGATGCTCATGATGCTCGAGTTGGGCGGCTCGTCGCTGAAGAATTGCAAAGAGCAGGCGCAGCAGAATGTTTTCTCGGGCTGGGTGGCTTGTATTCACTTGAAGCAAAACCTGGTGCAGCTGATGCTCATGATGCTCGTGCTAGTGGCTCGTCGCCGAATCTTTGCAAAGGACAAGCGCAGCTGATGCTCGTGATGCCCGGGCTCGGTGGCTTGCGCGCAATCGAAGCAGAACTGGTGCAGCTGATGCTCATGATGCTCGAGTTGCGTGGCTCGTCCCCGAACCTTTGCAAAGAAGAAGAACAGCTGATGCTGCTGATGCTCGGGCCAATTGGCCGAACCTTCGCAAAGGCCAAGTGCCCTTCGCAAACAATCGAGGCAGCAACCTGCGCAGCTGATGCTCATGATGCTCGAGTTGGGCGGCTCAGCTGGTGCTCGTGATGCTTGGGCTGGGTTGCCAGATCGCAACCAATCCCTGTGATGCCCAAATTGATTGCAACAGACAAGCGCTGGGTGGCTTGGTTTCAATTGAAGCAAAAACTGGCGCAGCTGATGCTCATGATGCTCGAGTTGGGCCGCTCGTCGCCGAACCTTTGCAAAGACCAAGCACAGCTGACTGGCGCTGCGAATGCTCATGACGCTTGCGTGTCTGGTCATTCCTTTGCACGGACGGCTTGGGTGGCCGCACTGTCCGAAAAGGCGGGGTTCTCGTGATGTTTGGGTTGGGGCGGAGCTGGTGCTCACTCAGCGCAGTTGGGCGCACTCAATCTGTGACACTACATTCCGCATCTTCCAGCTGTCGCTACAGGTTCGGTGACTCTCTCGTGATTCGTCTGCATTGACAGCGTGCGCCATGCTTTGTCGAGAGCAGCAAACATGACGTAGCCCAGCCCCACCGGAAGAAGCAGCCCGGAACGTTGTCAGTGATGGGACACCTCGTAGATGCGCTTCATATCTTGCCTAATTAGACCGGGCCTAGACCATTGCGACACGGTGGCCGACACACCAGGTTGTCTGGTGCAAAAGTTCTCTGACAGCTGGAAACCTCGTTTCGCGTTGCACGCCAGCTGCCTCAAGCTTGCAGCAAAGTCTCAGAATAAGCGATCGCCCAAGCAGACAAGAGACAAGAGAAGGGACGAGGGAGGAGCATCAAAAAAAGAGCCTGCGGCCAGGGACCGCAGATCCATCGGGCCAGGTGCACTCAGAAGCCCGGAGCTTTTTCAACATTAATGCGTCTTGGTTGCCCCCCTGGCCCTAGCTGCCGCTTTCCCAGGCACCGCCCGCGAGCCTTCCGGACTTGTCAGGAGAGGGGTGGCCATGAGACACGACTCAGTTATCGAGTGCCTGCATGAGGACCAAACGATCTTCACAAATCGCGGTCCAGCAACATGATTACCTCCCACCTCTGAAACATGCCTACCGCTGCGTTACGCAGGTTTGGGAAACTGTCAGGCTTCGGCAGGCTAGTGCGCAAGAGTCGCCCCGCCCTTCCGGCAGTCCCTTATGTCTAGGTTTCAGAGATTGTCGAGCTTGTGTAGAATTCCGTTGAAGAGTGTCTCACCCCAAAAGGGGTGGGGCAGGGCTTCGACTGAAAGTGGGCACCAACAGGAATGGCCTGTGGAAAGAGGCACGAGTACTGCTGAGGCAATCGATGAAGTGTCGCAGTCAGTCTTGAAGCTTCTACCCGGCTCAATATCAGCTTCCACACATGAAGGTGCTGCCAACCAACATGCGTGTGTTGCAGGGCTTTCCTTGAAGATGAATGTAGATCCTCACTAGGACTTAGGAGACTGGTTTCGCCCCACATGTTGAGGCTGGGCCTTTAATGCTGAGACAGTTGCGGCACCACTGCCATGGCCGTCGCCAAGATCCTAGCCGCTTCCAACCCCTTTGCGCGCCTGCAGCTCGAGCTGGAAGCTGTAGACGTGGCTATCGTTCGAAGCCAGTACAGACGACTAGCTTTGGCAGTGCATCCGGACAAATGCAAGGACTCAGCTACTGCAAGAGGCAAAGACAAGAACACAAGATGTAAGAAGATGTAATTGATGTAGTGGAGACCTCCTGCTGACAGGAGCCCAAAGCCAAAGAGGCCTTCCAAGCCCTCAGCGAGGCCTTCGAGCGGCTCTCTTCCGCTGTTGGCCAGGCGCAGTGCTTGAGGGAGGCGGGTGCCAAAGCCGCCAAAGTGAGCAAAAGGGGTTCTCCGGGCCCGGAGCCGCCGGAAGCCGGTGGCGCCCCGTCGGCGGAGGATCGGAAGGCCCGCTGGTGGGATACGAAGACCTGGGAGGAGTTCGAAGAGCGGCTGCGGCACAGGGAGCGCGCCGAAGCAGCCCTGCGGCTCCGGTACTGCAGCGGCTTGCGGCTGCGGTTTTCCACGAAGAAGATGCGGGAGCATGTCCGTGCTGCCGAGCGGTCGGCGGAGCACCTGGACCGGAACATGGGATTGGCGGAGAGCTTTCTTTGGCCGCCGGAGTCCACGCAAACCGCGCGAGACTTGGAAGAGGAGGTCGCGAAGGCGCGGCAGACCGAGCCCTGGCCGGGGGCGGCCAACGAGCTTTTGCCCGACTACAACGAGCGTCCGGAGCTGAATGACCCTCAGATGGCCCTGCAGAGGCTCCTGGAGCTGCTGACGCACCTGCGCGCCGTGCACCGCTACTGCCTGTTCTGCGGATGCACCTACGACTCAACCGAGGATATGGAAGAGAATTGCCCCGGCGTCACTGAAGAGGAGCATGAGGAAGCCAGCTCTGCTGGACTCAGAAGTTCACAGAAGAGCACAGCAGCCCAGCCAGAAGAGCCAGAGGACGAAGAAGAGGATCCGCTAGAAGCTTACATGGTCTCTGTGGAGGCCGAGGCAGAGCGACAGAAGAAGGGAAAGCGCAAGAGACCTCGCTGAGCTCAGAAAAAGGCAAGCCGTTGCGCCGGCACTAGGACCTGGGATGCAACACAGGTCTCATGTGACAGGTCCGTTCCTGGTGTTGCGCCTTCTTACACTTGGTTAGACTGCAGCTTGCGAGAAGGGCTCAGATGGGGCACAAACCTGCATCAAAACACATGCACATGAAGAGCATGTCGCGCTGTAGGAGGGAGATTCTTTTTCCAGCGACTTGCGGGACAGAACAGTTTCGCTTTGCCCATGGCAATGGCACGTTGGGCCTTCATCCTCGGTTGTGCTATTTGTCCGGCCGATGCAGACTGGGCACCTGGGGGAACCGGGCGGATGTTAGCACTGTGACGGTTTGTAGTCCTGCGCATCGGCGCAGAGCATGAGAAAGTCTGCAGAGTTTCGCCGGAGGCGCTGCTGAATTTGATTCGTCATGCGGAGCGATATGCAGACAAGTCGATCACCTACTTGGCGCCCGACGGCAAGGACCGTGCCCAGTACATCGCCCGTTGTGCTACAGAGCCTCGCCGAAAAAGAGCAGCTTTCTTGTGCAGACAGGTTGTTGTAGCACTCGATTCCTGCTTGTGCCCCAGGGAAAGGCGCCAACTTTGATGTTCCCACGGCCGCCCTCGGCTCTGTTGGCAGGGAGAAGGCAAGAAGTCACGGGGCACAACTCCACACGGCCTTGGGAGACTTTGCACCCCTTGGCAATGACGCTTGGCAGTGACAGGGATGCGCGTCTGCTCTGTGCGTCTGACGTTTCCTGACGCTGATCTCTGGCATTGCTGGAGGAAGTCCGGACTTCGACTTGACAATCACGTGGCTTGGCTGGAATCTGCACGCGCAAACTGTGGCAGTCTAAACTTAGCCTGACGTAACGAGGTCGACTTCCAGGATGTCTCGGGCTTCGAGGCCTACTTGAAGACCCTTCCGAGCGGAAGCAGCGTCTTGGTTGCCTGGGAGCACAAGATGATGGGGGAGCTGGCCAGGGCTGTGGATCCACAGGGCCTCGCACCTTCAAAGTACCCGGAGCATTGCGACTCAGAGTGGAGAGAGCCTGAGTATACCATGGGTGCCTGCTACGACGTGATCTGGCAGTTCGTCTTGTATCGCAGCCATTCCGGAGAGAGCTGGCGGGCCAAAGCCTTTTCTCATCTGCACATGGGCTTTGCGGGTAAAGGCTCCAAATGCTCCGAAGCTTTCGAGCCCTTCTCCAATCCCAGCAGCTGGCCTCAGCTCATTCAGGAAGGCGCTTCGGTTGTTTCGGTTACACCTGGGATGATCCCAGCCTGTGCCCTTGGCTTCTGCTCCCTCCTCTTCCTCGTGCTTGGTCGCCTACACGCACTTCTCCCCGACACCCAAAGTACCCGTCTTGGGGGAAAGGAGCCGCTCCTGGAGAGCCCTGAGACTTACATCCTGGTCTGCTGATGCCAAGAGTGATCTCCCCCTCGTACCTTCAGCCGATATATAGGTCAATATAGGTATGGATCTTCCTTGAAAGGAAGGCTCGTACCATATTGCAACAAGTGACTCGCATGGAGGATGCAAGAGGCCCAATTGTACAGCCAATCTTCCGATGCCTCACAGTGCTTCCGAGCGGAGCCCGCTTTGTGCCTGAGAATCAGGAAGCGGAGGCTCACAGCATCTCAGAGCCGATTCCCTGGCCTTTGATTCCAGGGGCTTTCGAGGCCCGCGCATTTCAGGTGCCGCAAGGAATCGTGAGAAAAAAAAGCCTTTCCCTCCCTGCCAGGCCCTTGATCATCTAGTGGCCACCGGAAATGCGCCGCGGCCGCGGCGTGCCGTGCACTTGTTGCGATCGTGACGGCTGAAGGAAGAAAAAAGCAAGCTGCCCATGCTGGAATCCAGTCTGGAAGCCCAGGCATGGTGTTCGAAGGAAAGTGCGGTAGGTATGTTCGGCGCGACTTGCTGGGCGGGCGTGGAACTGAGTGGGGCGTCTTCAAGGACAACTCAAAGGGATAAGCCTGGGAGAAGGCCGTAACACCTCTAGCGGTCTGGTTCCAGATCTGCAGGCTGAACCTACACGGAAGTCTTACCGGGGCTTCCGTATCGGGTCACCTTATGCATCAAGCCCCTCATCTTAGAATATTGCTACAGATATCATTTAGTTTGGCGCCTAGGTCTGCAGCTTTGCAGTGTCAGCAGATAGGAAACAGCAACTTGGATGGCCTTCCAGAGTTCTCACTTCAAATCCGCTGGCCGGTTGCTCCCGTGTTAAGTTCTCCTCGAGAAATTTTTGGGTCTACTTCAGGTCCTTAGACCAAGGGGGTTTAAGACATAAGGGACGAGGAGCGGAGAGAAATAACCCAGACCGAAGGCTCCTATGGACAGCCTGGTTAAGTGGGGAACCTCAGACTGGCTTGTGCAGTTGGCAAGGCAGATTTTGCAGCATGTGTTGGCCTTCCTGTGACTGTGACAGCCCTCGCCGGCCTCAGCAATTTGCATAACAGCCCCTTTTTAGAGCATAGATTTCGAGCGCCGAGACAGGGATGTGGGCCATGCGTATCCTCTTCCTCGGACTGGTCCTTGTGCCCGGATGGTGTTTCCGTCGCTTCAGCAACCGATTTGAGCTCCATGCAGCTGTTCGCCGCTGGGACAGCCTTGCAGGGAGAGCTGAGGTTGAGTCGGTCTACGGAAGGATTGAAGACTGGGATGTCTCCGCAGTGAAGGACATGTATGGCCTCTTCAGGAGTATGAAGGACTTCAATGCAGACATAGGCTCCTGGAACACTTCGGCCGTCACGGACATGAGCTACATGTTTCATCGTGCGGAGGCCTTCAATGCTGACATCGGCTCCTGGGACACTTCGGCCGTCAGGGACATGAAGTACATGTTTAGTGGTGCGAGGTACGACATTATGGCCTTTAACCAGGCCATTGGCTCATGGAACACTTCAGGCCGTCAGGGACATGAGCTACATGTTCTATGAAGCGGATGCCTTCAATGCAGACATCGGCTCTTGGGACACGTCGAAAGTCACGAACATGAGAGGCATGTTTTATGATGCAGAGGCCTTCAACCAGGCCATTGGCTCATGGAACACTTCGGCCGTCAGGGACATGAGCTACATGTTCTATGAAGTGGAGGCCTTCAACGCAGACATCGGCTGCTGGGACACGTCGGCCGTCACGAACATGAGAGGCATGTTTCATTATGCAGAGGCCTTCAACCAGGCCATTGGCCCCTGGAGCACTTCGGCCGTCACGGACATGAACTGCATGTTTTTTGGTAGTAAGTCCTTCAACCAGGCCATCGGCACCTGGGACACTTCGGCAGTCACGGACATGAACGGCATGTTTGGTGCCACGGAGGCCTTTAACCAGGACATCGGCTGCTGGAACACTTCGGCCGTCAGAGACATGAGTGGGATGTTTTCTTATGCAGAGGCCTTCAACCAGGCCATTGGCTCATGGAACACTTCGGCCGTCAGGGACATGAGCTACATGTTTTCTAGGGGGGGGCCTTCAATCAGGCCGTCGGCTCCTGGAACACTTCGGCCGTCAGGGACATGAGCGGGATGTTTTATAGTTTGCCAGGCTTCAACCAGGACATTAGCGGCTGGAACACTTCGGCCGTCAGGGACATGAAGTTCATGTTTTCCCATGCGAAGGCCTTCAATGCAGACATCGGCTCC
>CAJNJA010069030.1:33371-43616 GCA_905231915.1 Symbiodinium necroappetens
GCTCCTGGGACACTTCGGCCGTCAGGAACATGAGCTACATGTTCTATGAAGCGGAGGCCTTCAATGCAGACATCGGCTCCTGGGACACTTCGGCCGTCACCAACATGAGTGGGATGTTTTATGGTGCGCCAGCCTTCAACCAGGACATTAGCTCCTGGGACACTTCGGCCGTCAGAGACATGAGCTACATGTTCTATGAAGCGGAGGTCTTCAACCAGAGCCTTTCTCAGTGGGACACGTCTTCTGTGAGGTATTCTAGGTTTGCATTGATGTTTGCGGGCGCAACTCGGTTTGATGTAGAACCGTGCCGAGCAGGAAGTTTCCCTGCTTACAACAAGCTTGGCTGCCAGGGTTGCCCTGCCGGGCAATTTGCATTGGCAGGTGCGTCCCACTGTCAATCTTGCAGTCCAGGCAATGTCCCCACCGAAGATCGAGGAAGCTGCAGGCTTTGCCCTGTGTCGTCATACGCCTTGCCGAGCTCAGATGTCTGCGTCACGTGCAACTTTCCACTCTTGGCCTTTGAGGACGGCTGCATTTGGTGGCATTTGCCCCTCATTGCAGTCGGCGTGGCGAGCTTGATGGTGGCCCTTGGCCTCTTCCGTTCACACCGACGGGCAAGAAAGAGGGTGAAGCTTGACAACATCATGACTTGCTTGTACCGCGACCTATGGCAAGAAGATGAAGGCGCAATCGAGCTGTACACCGAGAGGTTGGGTAAGCTTGGGGTAAGCAAAGCTGCGGTTCAAGAACAGGTTGATGAGATGAGAGCTGCTCAAAGCAGACTGGCCGGCGTAAGCATGCGGTACCTGCTATCGGACAGCTTCGCGATGCTGGCCACAGAACGCACAGGCAAATCAGATCCAAGCTTCGTTGATATGAAGGACGGCTTCTGGCTGAGCACCAGCAATCCGAGGATCGGGCAGGAGTTGCGTTGTCCACGCGATGGTAAACCGGGCTGTGCCCTGGTTGATTGGCTACCTCGCTCGGACCGCCATCAGCAGACGCATTTTCTTTCCTGGACTTGGCAGTACCGTCTCACGCAAGTGACGAGCGCCTTGCAAAGCTACCTGCCAATGGCTGCCGCGGAAGAGGTGTTCTTCTTCATGTGCTTCTTCACCAACAATCAGTATCGAATCATCGTAGAAGCAAGCGCTGCCGGAAGTTCAGACCTCGAGCAGGTCTTTGAGACCAATCTCACCCGCATAGGCAAGATGGTTGCAATGCTCGATTCCTGGCATGAACCTGTCTACCTGTCCAGGGTGTGGACGGTATACGAGCAGTTTGTTGCCTCCAAGCTGCAAATTCCTGTGACCTTCATCATGCCGGAAGACTCTGCCATCTCATTGCGAGAGACGGTGGAACATGGGAAGACGGGCATCGCGCACATCACCGGGTCCCTACGCGCTGTGGATGCAGAGCACGCCAAGGCTTGGAAACCGGAAGATGAGGAGAAAGTGAAGTCACTGATTCAGCAGACAGTGGGTTTCGAGAAGGTGAACCGGCACGTGGCCCAAACCATGATACGCTGGATCAGCCAGGCTATGAAGCAACACCTCCACTCGCTCGTAGAATTGGTCCCTGATGAGAGTCCACCCGCACCCCAGGTGATCATTTCGCTTTGAAGAGAGGGCTCTGCAGTCTGATTTTCCAATTCGCATTATAATGTACAGCAGTGGGTCTTCAATTAGCTTTCAGGTTTTCCAAGTTTGTAGTGGACGCTCGCATGGAAGTTCAGGTGTTGAGTGTTAGGACCTGAGTAGGATTGACAGTTATGCTTCCACATGCCATGAAGGCTTTCCCTTTCATTGACCATGTTGTGCATTGCGTCCCACTTGCAGTTTTGTTTTGCTTAAACGGCCAAAGCCAAGAGAGCTGGCGCCAGTCTTAAATGCTGTGGAATCAGCTGAATTCATGTGTGTCTCAGGCGGTGCGGGAGCGGGGGCCAAAGTCGGAGGGCCATGAGGCTAGGAGGCAAGGGAAATTGCAGTCGGTGGCATCATGGGATACCTAATCCGCGAGCATATCATCCATGATTTTCGCGACCTCGCACCGCCGGCACCTTTGGGGCGCAGTCGGCAGCCAAAGTGTGCTGCAAGAGGCCAGCACTCACAGCAGCTGCGGCTTGCAGAATTCCGCACATACCTGCACACGTCTGGTGCACAAAATGCCCTTTGCTTGTCTTGCCGTGGCACTGCTCGCACTCACGCACACATGCACGCACGCAGTGTGCATCGCCCAAGTCACGGTTAAGTTGGTCAAGGTTCAGGTGGCTCCGATCTTCACGCGCAAGATGGAGCCTTGCAGAAGATCCGTATCATCACTAAATCCTACGACTGTGGCCTTCACATTGAGGTCCTGCAAGACTTCCGGCTGACCTGTACAGTTTCACGAGTGCCTAGCTTCATGCAGATACTTGCGGGGTGAGGGTGCCGGCTCTGGGGTCTTCTGCAACTATGGATACACAGGGCTTGGTCGTCATCATCGTGATTTCAGATCCCCTCTTGTTGCCCGGAGCCTACCTTGCGCAGCTACCCCTGCATGCTCGTAGTGGCACGTGGCCAGCTTCTGCCGGCTTGAAATCATGTCCGCATGCCCGCTGATGATGCTTGTCCCTGGCTAACGTACATACAAATATGTATAAGCTTCTGCATGACCCTTCATCAACATCAGTACGCAGCACAGTCATGGCTACGTCGTTGATTATGAATTTCTTTGCAGCTCGTTTCGTTTACCCTTTCCGTCTCCACCACCGGCATGCCATGGTCAAGGGCCAGGTCAGGGTAATGTCCGCAACTCCATCACACATCCTGCGACCGCATGGATAGTCCCTGCTGTATTTCCTCAAGTGGGGTTTCCCGCTTCGATGCCCGCGTCAGGCTCAAGATTTTTCGTGACCCAAAGCAGGGTCCCCGGTTCCCTGACCAGTTGAGAGGTCTTTGGAGACATTCTTTACTTTCAAGCCGTAAACGCCGCAAGGTTTCAACCCGCGCAGCTCGCCACCGTGCTCTGTTTGATGGATTTTTCCACGCCATGAGCGACACTTCGGTGTGCGACCTTGAAGCCCGGACTTGTTTGGACGAGGGTGTGGGGATGTGGGCTTCCCTTCTTTCCATACATGAAAGGGAGCAAAAACATGAAGTCTACTTCAAGTCGAGTGGCTTCCACCTCCAGCTTCTGTTCCAATAAGGTGCATCTCATATGCATAACGATCTGTACTGCTTTGGGGAAGGCTTCGTCTCCTAAGATGCTCCTCTTTCTGATTGAAATCAGCTCAAGCCTACAAGGCAACAGATGATTGCATGAACTAACTTTGGGATCCGGGATTCTAATTCGCTCAATCAAAGAGCTCCTCCATACACCGGCATACACCCTGAACCCTTAACTGAAAACCCTGCGCCCTAAACACTGTTGTTTAGACTTCAATTCCTTGCCCCATACTTCAACATTTGGGTCGAAGAGTTCGGTCAACCTTCAAGCCGGCTATTTTTAGAGTTTCGAGTTCATCGGGCCCGCAGGCTGAGCATATAGCTATATAGTCCCCCTTAAGCAGATAGAACATGGCTTTGGGTATATTGAGAATAAGATCCCAATATACCCCATATTGTATCTACTTAAGGGCTGGGGCTCTATAGGTTGGCTCAGGAGCAAGGACGTGCATCCTCCAGAACACTTTGGCAAAGTGTGTCGGCGCTGTCAGAGCAGAGGCAATCATCTGCAAATTCGTTTTTGTAGAGCTTATATGAGCTATTGTCTAAACTCCCTAGACGAGGTTATGTAGGGGAGTATCATACGGTTTTTCAACGGGATACTGGGAGTCTGGACTATAGCCCATATGGGGAGTTTGGGGTTTAGGATGGTGAGCCCGCTTGAGGCGATTAGTAGTCGTTGACGTTTGAAGATAACGTTATATCGGAAGATGTCAAATTCGCACAGCAGCAGTGGTAAGTAGTAGATGTGGCCCCTGCTCAAGTAGCAGACTCAGTAATGGTGGCCTTGCGAGTGTTCCTAATTACTGTTGCTACTGCTACTACTGCCCTTATTCAGACGCTTGTGAGAAGCCCGTTCAGGCCCCGAAGGAGACCAAGCGCGCCGCGAGCTCCAAGGTCAGGCCATGAGACCTCACAAGGGCGGTTGGCGAAACAGTTGAACAAGGAGGCCGTAAGCCTTAAGCCCAAAGTGTGGAGTAAAAGGCTAAACGTTGAACCAGCAAAGACTTTTGACGTTTGTTGTCTCAATGAAGGTCCTGACAGGGGTCCTCCTTTTTCTTGGCCAAACTGCCGCTTGCACTGCCATGAGCTGACAGGCCATGATGCCCGGTAAAAGGGGAGGTTTTCTACTAGGATTATGTTAGTAAGCCTATGCAACTCACACCTTGCATCTGCAGTCTGCTCATGGCTTGGATTCCAGATCGCCCATGAAACATTCTTGGGCAGAGGCATCCAGGAACGATGTACACATTTCCGAAAGAACGCCCCGGTCCGGCTGTGTTTGGAAGCTGGATTCTGGAGTTTCAGCCTCGCCGCGTTTCACCTGACAAAGCCCAAAGCGGCGGTTTCACTCGCCTGCTTCTAGAGCAGGTCTAGGTGTAGTCCATGTGCAGTGATCATCAATTCGCAGCAAAGTTCAAGTACATGTCGTTGAAAAGTGTGGTCACTCCCAATGCAGCTACATCATTCGAGTGGTCGATCGGCACGTCTGTGACTGCTTGCTGCCATTATGCAACTGCTCCTGAACTCTACTACGGCGACTGGCGTACTACTTTCGAGCCTCGGAGATGTCAGCGGTAAAGGTCCTGGTTCAGAAGCAAGTATGCATTCTGGGCTGTTTCAGCTCAAGCTCTTGGCATCCTTGGAATCAGGAACGTGTCGACCTCGGAATACAGGCCTCATTGACTTGCGAAAACATACATTTAGTTTTCTGCCTTTTCTGGGCCGGGTGGCAGGTTCATCATGAATACTTTCTGAGGCAAGAACTATCCCAGGCTCAACTTCCTGCACGCATCCAGATGAAAGTAGTTATGTAGGGTTGCGACTCAGAACTTCGTCTTGAAGCAGCCAGCTCTTCCAATCAGCCCCCTATGCTTGCTATACCTCAGGTGGTCATGCAGTACTCATCTACGACGTCGAAGGCTCCCTTCACGGTTGGAAAGATCGGCGTAGCCGTGCTTGGGGTGAAGTATCTTGGGGGTTTTCGATGGCTTCAGCAGGCTGAGGCACTTTCTGTGTGTTGGTCTATGCCCAAGAGGCCCAAGAGTTGCGGCTTTATGGAGCCGTGCTAACCTTCGTGCTGACGGCTGTTAGCGGTGCCGCATCCCAGGACTGTAGGCAACATGCCTGTAACCGACCTTCCCACTGAAGGAACACGATTAGTCCCACAGCTCTCGACGCAGCATGTCCTAAACCCAAGTTACCGAAAAACAGCTCTAAACTTGCCCAAGTTGGATTTCCGATATGCTAGGTCCTGAGTCCGACTTCCAAGGTTTTCACTGCAGGCCCTCGACCGTAGATTCTCAATGCCCGCAAGGTTCCTCCCAGTGACGAGAAAGCTCGAAGCTCAGGATAAACGTGAAGACCGCAGGTGGTACTGCTGTCAAGTTGTTTGAAAGGTTTTGGTGGCCCACGAAGGCCAACGCGAGAGCACAGGAGCGCATCCGGAGCGCGAGGGCACAGCGCGCACGTAAGTTGGCTTTGTGTCTGCAGGATGGCCGTTGGAAGCAGCCACAAAAGGCGAGGCCCTTGAATTAGGTACTTAAGCAAGAGGGAGAACCGCAGTGGCATAGTGAGTGCGAGCCACCGGAGGGTCGACTCTTACATGATCGATTTGGAGGATTCCCTCGTCATAATCTCTGTCTGTCACACCTGCTTGAACTTCGGTATTCCTTCCCTTGGTTTTCGATTACTGGAAATTCTTTCATCCTGTCGCCTGTCGCTCATAAAACCAAGGGGATGCGTTGCCGGCATGGACAGTTTCTATGCGTGCTACGAGTTATTGCACGTCATGATCAGCCCTTGAACACACTTTCCAGATCAGGATATTCAGGACCATCATCAGCCAGGCTTTCTGCAGTGCTTATGCCAGAAACAACCGTTTTACAAAATGTCAGCTTTCTGATCCATAAGCACATCGTAAGGCCCTGACGTTCCCCCGCACTCCTCGAACACCTGACTGAGTTGACAACCGCTCTTCGTTGCATCACGTGAGAAAATCCCAACCAAAGACCAGCCATGGAGGGGTTTGGGTAGCTTTACTTTATTGAGCTCCGTTTCCAGAGTTCTATCCCATTACCGCGTATACGAACGAAATCGGTGGCCGACATCACCAAAGTCCGGAACAACACCCTCCATTGCCTCTCGCAGCAAGACTCGCGCACTCTGCTTAGAGGCTTCAAAACGTGGAAGCATGAAGCGCCAGTAGCGAGCACGGTTGATCAGCAGGAACTGGTTCTGGAAACCGCATGGCGAGGTAGCAGCCTCAGGCTTCAGCGGCCATTGTCAAGTGCGGGAATTCCCTGAGTCCCTGAGGCTTGGAATGGAGCTAAGCGCAAGGGAAGAGCAGGTTGGATGGGGCGGGGTGACAGATGGCTTGAAGGATGTTGGCGAGACACTCGCAAGGTGAGCAAATTGAGGACAGCCCTGTTCCATGAGGGGCAGGAGGCCTGTTGCTTGCCGTGAGTGATTCGCACAGCAAGGGCCAAAATGTGACCACTTGCCAGAAGAAAGAGCTCGAGGAGCTCGTTAAGGCACGCATCACATAGGCCTCGCATCGTCGCTGTCCGAGCTCTCCTACCAGGTTTTGTCCCAGCTGGTTGGTCCTCCGCCCGTCCTACTTGCTTGTTGTATCCTATTTGGCACTCCGCCCTCAGTCGCATGCACGCACACACACACACACGCACGCACGCGCACACACACACACGCACACGCACGCCCACCTACCACACCAAACACAGACACAGAGACACACACGCACACATATACACATAACTTCACATCCACACCCACTGGGAAGAAGCGCCCTTTACACATACACGTGCACACACACATGTGTATGTATGTATATATATATATACACGCATGCACCCACACACACACACGCGCACAGACACACAGGCAGCGACAAACGCACGCGCGCACGAGCATCACCATCAACACCAACACCAACAACCAGCCAACTACCCGTCCTTTGCCAGGATCGGAAGGCCCACTTGTGCTGCGGTAAATGCTTCGGGGTGAGCTGGAAGGTGTTGTAGTGATGCGCAAGTGAAGTGCCCCCTGTGGATGCCTTGAGTGTGTCGGTACCCGTGGGTGGTGGCAGGCGGTGGTGACGGTGCTATTTGCTGATGGTGTCGGTTAGTTGGGATCGGGAAGCTGCGTGTGAAAGAGGGACTGTGCTCTTGCATGAGAAGCCTGCCTTGCGTAAGGTTGGGAAGGTACGAGAAGGTGTAGTGGGGCGACCAGGTGGTTTGTTCGTGTGGAGGGAATGTGGAAAGGTAATGTGTTCGCGGTGGTAATGCGTTCCCCAAGGAGCTGCCTGGTGTCCACGTTCTGGGTGAGGTGGCGCAAGAAAGGCATGGGGATGGGAAGATTGGTGCGGGGCGTGGGCGGCTTGCGTTTTCGCATAGCTGTGGTAATGGCCATTCTGGCGGGGGTGTCATGCGGTGGGGGCATGTTGTTGCTAAGTCTGAGAAGGGCGTAGAGCTGTGCGCCGGGTGTTCGTCGTCGGAGGAGCTCCTAGGTTTGCCTCTAAACGTGCTTTGGTGTTGGATGCGAGTTGGCATAGTGTGTCCCAGACCTTTTGTTGGTGCTGGAATGTTCCAAAGCGGTAAATGGGTTGTAGTCGTTCGGGGAGATGTCGTCGTCGTAACTTCGCCCATATGGAACGGGTGCCGAGTCTGGTGGGTGATTTGAGGCTTCGCACGGACAGCCATCGTCATGTGGGGTGTGATGCGGGGGTAAGCTTGCTACAGGTCGCTTCGATGTGGGTGGCTGGTACATTGTACTGTGGGACTGTAGGAATGAAGTCGTGGTAGTTGTTGTGGGTGCAACACCATCTGAGTGAAAGTTCGGCATCAACATTGAAGCTGTCTGAATTTTCTGTGGCGATTGCTCTCTCGGATCTGCATAGTGTTGCGCGTGGATCCGATGTAGGTGTATCTGCTGTACTTTCGCACCATGGTGACTCTGGCGTAGGCAATGCCGTTTTGAGTGAAATGCTGGTGGGTGTATGTGGCGGGGTCGAGGCGTGTTTGTGGGCATAAACGTCGAGTGTGATGCAAGTGGTTGCGTTGCCGGTGCGTGTGGAAAGTTTGTGCGTGGAGCGTGACTCTGCCAAGAGAGTGGGCTCGCGGGTGTGGTGAGGCACTCGTGGTCTCGCAGTTGTCGTCGTCGCCTTCCGATCGGATCGTATCTGCCTCTCGCCATCGTCGTCGTCGGTCGCCGAGTGCAAAAAGCACGATGGAGCAGTTCCCCAGGTCAGGGCTTGCACACAGGCTGGGTTCTGTGGGCTTCGCTGGCAGTTTGTACTCTTAGCCAAGGTCGAAAGCAGCGTTTCGCGTCATGAGCCGAGGCACAGCTCGTCTTAAGAGCCTGGCCTGGCATAGCTGCCGATAAAGGAACTCTTATGGCTCTTATGGTGCACGTGCGACTTGAGATACCGCCGAACTTCTTTCAGGCTCTTGCAGATGTGTTTTTCAACGCTGCATCGAATCCCCACAGCCCCCGCAGTTGTCGAAGTTTTATAAATGTTGAAACAACGGGGCATAGGCGTAGGTGGCTTTCGGCATTATTATTGCATCATGCTTTGCTTCTTGGCGGATCTTCATGCAGAGTGCCGTCAAACTGCCGGAGAGCACGTCTGAGGGTTACATTTCGATGGGCGTGACAGCATGAAGTGGCCTCGCGCCGCTGCCGTAGATCCTGATCACGCGGCTGGTTGCGTGACGTGGCGGGGGACGTCGTCCGAAAATGCCTTCGGCATTTTTGAAGCACCCATGCTACTAAGCATTGGAGGATTTGTCGAACAAGATGCGCAGGTGTAATAAATGACCGCCCGCTCATCTGGTGCAACGGAGCGCAGGTGAGGACATGAAGCTCGAAAATCCGCATGCGCTGCAGCTGTGTCCCGGACTCCCGGATCACTTACAGCGGCACTTCGGCTTTGCAAGATGCACTGTCCAATCTGTTCAAGCCATAGAGAAACAGAGCAGGCCCGCTTAAACTCATTAGCTTTGGCTTGCGGTGATTCTTCGGGTATCACGGTGCTGGGATGGTTTAGGCCACGTTTAGGCGTACGGAGTAGGGCGAGGCGGCCTTTTTGTTCGCGCCATGGTGGCAAGCAAAATGTGGCACCGCGAGGCGAGAGTTCTTCACGGAGGGCGATGATGTAGTTTGGAGTTTCGTTTACTTGCATAAGAGCCTGCATTGCATGGTGTTTTCTTACCATGGGCGTCCTCTTGTTCAATCAGAACTGACGGAGATGTGTGCTCATACATCGACGTCAGCTGCGCTCGGAGAAACGCCTCCGTTGTCCGTCCTGTAGATTCGGTCAAGTTAGCACATTCACAGTGACTGGCAGTCCATTCATAGGTGTTCAGGTTGCGACAGAAAGTTACGCATCCAAAACTCAACCTTGCCAGTACTATAGTAAGAGTCATATGATAGTCACAGGCTTTATATGTTGGGGGTTACAATTCTCTTAACAGAGAAGACACGATTACAAGGACAGTGTATTTGCTCTGTGTACTGCCGCGATCCCTGATCTGAATTAGGACTTAGGTTTAGTGCTGTATGGTTCTGATGGGCCTTCATTTAGTCATTGTCAAGATAGATTTTGTTTTAAGCTCACCCGAAACCCTAAACCCGACGATCCGAAAGCCAAACATAGATCCTATGTATTGCTGTGGAGGATCAAGAGCCCAATGCGGCAGACGTTGATGTTCACCGCCACTGGGAACTACTGGCCGGGAGTTTTCCATGGGACCCTAGGTTACTCTAGGACTCTAGGTCGGCAGGGAGCTCGAGCTATACGCATGTCGTATGAAAAGTGTCTGGTTTTTTCTTGGGTTCCCCACTGCACCTGTTGCAAACCCTGAACCCATCCCAGAGAGCAAGGCAACGTGGCCGACGAAGGTGGGCCAATTCATCAATGGCCTGATGCAAGATCCAGCGCCTTGGCGGGATGTTGGGGCGTCGGGGTTCAGGGTTTAGGTTTAGGGGAGCAGTTCTTCGGGGTTCTTCTGGACTTTTACAT
>CAJNJA010069031.1:0-15122 GCA_905231915.1 Symbiodinium necroappetens
TATCTTGGGGTCCTTATAATAAGGGTCCTACTATTTAGGGTACTAGATGAGGGTCCCCTATTTTCGGCAACCCCCAAGTAAGAAGGATGTTACAAGGTCTTTACACGATTTCGTAGGGTTCAGCAGTTTAACAAAAATCCTCCCTCAGAATCTCTGTATAGAATGACACAATCCTGATTCTCAGGCCGCTGTGCTTGATTCCTGGATCAAGGCCAATGCCCAAAAGAAGGAAGAAGCGTGGCAAAAAGCAAAACAAAACAGCTTAGTAGTGGAGTATGTAACCTTGCCTGGCTGGGCATGTCTAATTAATCCCAAAAACTCGCCCTTGCCTGCCCCTACGAAACTGGAGGGGAAGTTAGACAGAAACCCGCAAGCCCCGAAACCCTAAACCAAGCCCCTAAGCCCTAGCCCTAAGCCCTAAACTGAGCCCCTCAACCCTAAACCCGAAAGCCCTACTTCCTAAACCTTAAAACCCCAAACCCTAAAACCCTAAAAAAAACTAAACCCTCCAGCGCTTGAAGTGTCGCCCCCTCCCGGACGAACCCAGGCGCCTGGAAGAACAGAAGCACCGAGAAGAAGCAGAGAAGGTTGGGGTCCCCCTTGTCCTTCTCAATGGGTTCCCCCCAAAATAGATAGATCGATAGTATACCTCCTTTAAAGGGCTCCTATTAAGGAATATAGCTATAGGGATCTGTCTATTATTTCAAAAAGGACAAGGAAGGTTGGGGTTCTTCAGGGTTTATAGACTAGGACCCAGAGTAGGCCCTTATTCCCTTTTTCAGGGTTCAGGTTCCCTTATAAAGTCCTTTAAACCAAAAAGGGCACCCTTTTTATTCCTAGGTTTCTCCTGGGTCTAGTAGAACTTGTTTAGGGTTTGTGGGTTTAGGGATGTAGGGTTTAGGGTATAGGGTTTGTGGGTTTAGGGTATAGGGGCTTAGGGTATAGGGTATAAGGTTTAGGGGTTTCGGGGTTTTGGGGTACACTTCGGGGCTGAGTAGGTAACCTTTAACCTTTTGGGCCTTATATAATCCTATTATAGTTCAAAAGGTTAACCTTTTTTGGGCTGGGGTTCTTCAGGGTTTATAGAACTTGTTTAGGGTATGTCGGTTTAGGGATGTAGGGGTTTAGGGTATAGGGTCTTGGGTTTAGGGTTTAGGGTATATGGGGTTTAGAGTTTAGGGTATAGGGTTTGTGGGTTTAGGGGTTTAGGGTTTGTGGGTTTAGGGTATAGAGTATAAGGTGTAGGGGGTTGGGTGTTTAGGGTTTATAGAACGTATATAGGGTTTGTGGGTTTAGGGATGTAGGGTTTAGGGGTTTTAGGGTTTAGGGGTCTTAGGGGTTTTAGGGTTTAGGCGTTTAAGGTTTAAGGTTTAGAACTTGTATAGGGTTGTGGTCAGAGGTTTGAGCGAAACGTTTTGAGCGGAAGTTTTCACATGTTTTTTCACGTGTGATTTTTGGAATGGGCTGGGCTGGGCTGGGCTGGGGCTGGGGTTGCATAGAAGGGGGGGAAGAATGTTCGAAGCTCAATTCAGACAATTTCTATATATCCTGTTCTCGAGGGTTTAGGGTTTGGAAAGCGCCTTCCTAGTAGAGTAGGTAACCTTTTTACCCCTTTTTTGCGGCACTGTCAGGGGTTCTATAAGGGGGCTCTGTGAGGCTTGGAAGGTAGTAGCAGAGCAGGTACCCTTTAACTTTTTTGGGGACACCTTCTGCAAGGTGGGAAAGAGCTCCGTGGAGTGTACAGATGGAATTGATCAAACAGCCGCAGTCCAGCGCCTCCACCGGTACAAGAAGACCTTCCCGTCGGGTTCACTGCAGTACGTTCCCGTGCTGTACTATGTGCACGGCTTCATGGCAGGCTCACCGCATCGAGCACTGAGACGGCCGCCGAGGGCAAAGAGTGCTACACAAGAGACTCCGCTGAGCGCTTGCTAGAAGTGCTACACCTGGCCAGCAAAAAGACTAACTTAGTTTCCCAATACCCAACCTTTAAACTTTTTGGGTTCTTATTATTCAGTAGTAATCTGAAAGTTTAACCTTTTATTTCCTTGGCTACAGATAAGGGCTCTATAAGGGTGCTTTAAGGGTTCTTCATGGTAGAGTAGGTAACCTTTAACCTTTTTTGGTTTAGGGTTTAGGGGTTTAGGTTTCGGTCTTAAGATTTGGTGTACTATAATCCCAATATACTCCGAAAGGCTAAGCATGATACTGAACAAGTGGTAATAAGCGACCTAAATAATTACCCACCTCATCCCTTTACAGCTCCTTGTTCTCATCATAGGGTATACTACGCGCCCAAACCCGACTCTAATTAGTCAGGCCCCTATGTTCGGGGCGTCTGCACAACTCGCATCGGAATAATCAGTAAGACCGCCCATAGGGCTGAAGCCCAAGCTCCAGCTGAATGAGTACATTTTAAACCTTTTTGGGATACTATGTTTAGAACTGAAAGTGTACGCCGTTTTTGTGCTTATGAACTCAGCAGCTAAGTATATCCAGGGTTCAACAAGGGTTTGCGCAGGTTTGTGTGGTCTTTCAGGCTCACACGCAGAACCATTTTGCTCTTTTTCTTCTGGGCCTCCTCCATCAGACTAGCGAGAGACGGGCAGAAAGGTGCCTTTGACTATCAAGATGATGCTGGGGAAGAAAGTCTGAATAATTCGTAGTAAAGAAAACCCTTGAACCCTAAACCCCTAAACCCTAAACCCTGTTCTTATCCTATGCGCCCCCCCCCCCGGTGTTGGTGTTCTCAGTGGGCCTGCGCTGCCGGGCTGCAGTGATCAGGGATCCCGGGGTTCACGGAAGAACATGGTGACTCTTAGGGTTAAGGGTTTAAGGTTTAGGGTTAAGGGTAATAGCTGCAGGCTCCAATCACCCAACCTTGCAATTTTCAATCCCATCTTGCAGTCCCAACCCTACTCCCCAACAGCTCTAAAATCCCTTTGCAACTTAAGCCCCTCAATCCCAACACCTTAAACCCTAAACCCTAACCGTCCTAACTAAACCCGAAACCCCTAAACCCTAACTAAACCCCCAACCCTAATACCTAAGCCCGAAAGCCCAGAATTAGCCCTGCAGGAGGGAAATGGAGCAGAAGGAGCCCTCCTGGGTGTCGGAGTCTTTGGAAGTCCATGAGTCTGGGATTTAGGGTTTTAAGGGATTAGGATTTAGGGTTTTAGGGCTTTAGGGTTGTAAGGTTTAGGATGTAGGGTTCTAGGGTTTAGGGTTTTTAGGGTGTAGGGTGTTAAGGTTAAGGATGTAGGGCTTTAGGGCTTAAGGGATTTAGGGCTTTAGGGTTTTAGGGTTTAGGGTTTCAAGGTTTTGGATGTAGGGTTTTAGGGTTTAGGGTTTAGGGTTTTAGGGTTTGGGGTTGGGCTCTTGTTAAAGAATTTAGTTTAAGTTGCCACCAATTGTAAGGGCTTGGGGTACTTTCAGGGTTACTGCAAGGGTTACAAAAAAGAGTTTTAGAGGTTTGGGTCAGGAACTTGCTTTGGGTTACCATGCTAGGCTTTTGTAGTGAATTAACGTGGCTTCCTGATCCTGGCAACCCTAAACCTTAAAACCCTAAACCCTAAACCCTAAAATCCTAAACGGAATGTACCCTAAAACCCTAAACATGTACCCTAAACCCAGAACCCAGTAGTCCTTGATTTAGGGGTTTGACGTTTACCTTGAAGATCAGGGGACAGAAGTAGGCAAGCCTGTAGGTACCTTGATTGCTCTTATGGGTAGTCGAAACTCAGCTACCCTAGTAGCTGAATGAGTACGCTCTAAGCTTTTCGGGAGAATATGATCCCTTATAGAAGTGAAAGTCTAATGTAGAGTGTTTCTTAATCAGGTTCCTACATTAGACTTTTTTGGTCTTTATTAACTCAGCAGCTCAAATACCCAACTTTACAGCGGTTGCCACAAAGTCCCATGACCCGTTATCTAGGACATTTTCAGGTGGGTGGTGACCGTTATAGGAGCCGTATAGAAGGTCTATATACCTTATACAAGCCTTATAATAGAAGCCCTGTAGACCCTAAGCTCCCCACCTGTAGTTTCCTTTGACGTTAGGCAGGGTTGAGGTTTCCGAGGGTTCAGGGCGAGGAGGGAAAGGGCATCAGCGCTGCGTGTTTAAAGTAGGTCGATAGCATATCACATACGGTATATGATATGAACAGCAACGTTTTTTGTAAACTTGCATGCATATACATATACCTGGTAAGTAGATAGGAGCATAGCACGAGGCGGAACGCGAGTCTTGGAGATTCCGATGTGGTACAAAGTCTTAGTATATACCACGAAGTCCTTATAGCCGAGTATTAGGAAAAAGGGTACCCATATTATTAAGGGGTTACTGGGGAACCTAGTAATTGGGGCCCCACATGGGGAAGTTCATGTTGAGCTACCCTGCAAGCTCTTGGAAGGAGGTGCCGAGGATGCGAAGGAGAGCAAGGACGAGGCGATGGGGGAGGAGCCCGAGGAGAAAGAAGAGCCGAAGGAAGAGGGGAAGGCGCCGAAGCTTTGGGGAGTTAAAGCTGAGCCCCGAGATCCCAATACCCCTTAATTAAGGAATATACCTTAAATTATAGGGGCCAAAATATTGTGATTTAAGTTATATTCCTTAATGAAGGGGTTTTGGGTTCTCTGGGAGTTTGCTTAAGCGTTTTTTCAGAGGCAAAGGCATTGCTTGGGGGTTTGGGGCTTTAATTTTGTAGACGGTTCAAGATACGACGTGGATTGGAAAGCCTGGTGCCGAGAAGACTTTAAATCTTAATATTAAGGCCCCTACAGTTTAAGGTATATTCCTTCATTCCCTTATAGAACCCTTATAGAGACCCTTATAGATTCAGCTGGGCCCCCGACCAACCCTAACGCCGAAACCTCCTCCTCGAGCGAAGTCGGCACGAAGGCTCTTTCTCAGGTGCCCCTAGAGAGCGCCCCCAATTAAGGAATATACCTTACATCATAATATTAAGGCCCCTATACTTTGAGGTATATTTCTTCTTTAAGGAGTATTGGGCTCTCAGATGCCCCCCCTGGTAGGGTTGAGGGTTTAGAGCACAGCCCTATAAGGCTTTATCTTAAGGTTCCTGATCGCAACGACCGTAGTAACAATAACTTGGCTTTGTTTGTGGTGGGCTCTTGGAACTTTAACTTTTTGGGTTTCGATATGAACTATATAATATGTAGGCTAACAGTTTCACTTTTAGGAGGGGTTCAGAAGTCAGCCAAGATAGTAACAATGCATGAACAGAGCCCAATTCTAGGACATTTTCAGGGGGGTAGTTACCGAATATAGGAGCCTTATAGAACGTCTTTTCTACCTTATAGAAGCCTTATAGAAGCCCTATATACCCTAAACCCCCCGCCTATTAAACCCTAAACCCTAATTCCCCTAAGCCCTAAACCCTAAACCCTTAAAAGGAACCCTGAATTTTCCTTTAACCAAGCCCTTTCTCTGCAGCGGGTCTCCTTATTAAAGCCGAATATTAGGAAAAAGGGTACCCTTATTATTAAGGGGTTAGAGGGGAACCTAGATTATTAAGGGGTGTCTGGGGAACCTAGATGAACAGAGCCCAAATCCCTTTCTCCGCACCAAAACAAAACCCTGAATCCTAAACCCTAAATCCTAAACCCTTAAAAGGAACCCTGTAGTTTCCTTTAATCATCGAAGCCTTATAGAAGCCCAAATCCCTTACTCTGCACCAGGTCGAGGACTCCAAGGATGAACCTATGGAGGAGGCTCGTCAAACCCAGAGAGCCCAATACCCCTTCATTAAGGAAACATACCTTAAATCATAATATTATAGGGCCCCCATAGTTTAAGGTATACTCCTTAATTAAGGGGTATTGGCTTCTCGTGAAAGCCTCCGGAAGCTTCCTCGCGGTCAAAGACTTCGTAGCCGTGACTCTGTAGCCCCCTCCGTAGTGTACAGAAACCCCTATTTAAGGCTAAAATAGCTGAAGGAGTACACTTGAAACTTTATTGGAACAATATGATCCCTTGTAGAACTGTAAGTATACAGTTTTGGTGATAATATGATCCCTTATAGAACTGAAAGTGTACACTTTTTGGGATAATATGATCCCTTATAGAAATGCAAGTGTACACTATTTTGTGCTTCTGAACTCAGCAGCTAAGAAGGACCCGGGACCCTAGCGTGGAGGGCTAACTTGGGTTACTGGCCGTGGACTCCGCTGCGCTGACCACCTTGAACGACACTGGCAGTGTTAAGGATTGTATACTCTAGGGGCCTTCATAATTAGAATAGGGTTTTGGGGGGTTCCTTATTATAAGTATAGTATACTATACCCCCAAGCCCTCTTCTAAGTATGAAGGCCCCTATACTATGGGTGTTCTGCGGGGCTTTACGGTGTTGGAGTTCAGGATTTCGGGCTTCTGACAGAGAAACCCAAAGAACCCGATACCACTTAATTGAGGAATATACCTTGAACTATGGGGGCTCTATAATATTATGATTTAAGGTACATTTCCTACTTAAGGGGTATTGGGCTCTTTGGGAAGCAGGGCTCCCGAGCAGAGAGGACGCAGCTTTGGAGGCTCCACAGCCTTCCACGAAACCTTATAAAACCGTCTGAAACCCAATCAGGCCTTATGAGTTCAGGGTTTAGGGTTGAGGGTTGAGGATTGCTTACATGGTATAACACTTAAATGTGTTGTAAGCCCTCAGCGCACCTGCAGGTCCACGTGGAGCTCACAGAGGAGGAGAAGAAGCCACTCGGCTGGTACACTGCATGAGGTAGTTCCCTAAATTGGGGTCCTTTTTTCGGTCTCAAAATTATTCTAAGGGGCTGAGTAGGTAACCTTTAACCTTTTGTGGGCGTTTATAATCCTACTAATTATAATTAAAAGGCTAGCCTTTTTTGGGCTAAGGTATTCGGCCCCTACGTATGAGTGCGGCACCCTTGCAAAAAGGATCCTAAAAGGGATCAAAATTTAGAGAACTACCCGCCTGTGGACTCCGTCTCGGCCTCCTTCTGCTGGTTCTGGGTTCGGGTGTGGGGTTCTATTGAGGGTTTAAGGTTTAAGTTACCAGGATATCTACGAAAAGTTCAGGGTTTAGGGTTTCGAGGTTAAGGGTTTATAGGGTTAAGTTACCAGGATATCTGCCAAAACATCTCCAGTCTTCTGGTACTCTTAACGTTTGCACAGTTCCTTAGCAGCAAGATCCCAGTTATCCTGGCTCTGCTCGGGTATGCCCTGCTTGGGACGACATTTGATCTCCTTAGAGTGAATCCCAGAAAGTTGGAAACCGGATCAAGGACAATGAGTGCTGGGATTCCCTATACATTTTGTTTAAGGATTGAGGCTATTGGGCTTCCAACTTTTGGGCTTCTACTATAGTGTCAGACATACCATGGAAGACTCTGGCAATGCCCGGAGACTCCAATATCCTTGCATTAAGGAACATACCTTAAATTATAATAGGGGAACCCCTAATAAGATTGAAGATATATAATAGGAGCCCCTAATAAGATTCAGAACAATATAATGGGAAATTATAATAGGAACCCCTAATAAGATTTAAGGTACATTTCCTGAATTAAGGGATATGGCGACTCTGGCATGAACGACGTAATCCTCCTTTGGTCTACCCCATGGCAAGCGCCAGGGAGCTTAAGCACTGTTCCCGAAACACTAAACCCTAAACCCCTAAACCCCTAAACCCTAAAAACCCTAAACCGGGCATGAACTTCGGAAGCCGGAGAGACATGGAAACCTGATCCGAGTTCCAAGGACCGAAACCCCTAATGTAAGGGCCTTCATAATTAGAATAGTGTTTTTGGGTGTCCCTTACTATAATTATAGTATAATATACCCCAAACCCTATTCTACTTATTAAGGCCCCTACATTAGGGCCGATCCTGCGATCTGCGAGTCCCTCTCGAAAGCTCCAAGCTGGGAATCCAAAAACCTACCGTTTTGGGGTTTAGGGTTAAGGGGTTTGGGGGTTTAGGGGTTTGGGGGTTTAGAGGTTTAGGGTTTAGGGGTTTAGGGTTTGGGATTACCCTGAGAATCCAAAAACCTACCGGTTTAGGGGGGGTAAGGGGTCATAACTTAACCTACTATTTTGTAGGGTTTGGGGTCACGGATAGTTAGGCTGAAAAAAGAAAGGCCCTGAGCCTTGCCCCCAAAGCACCGAAAAAGCCAACGCCACGAAGCCCGAGGCTCTGGTTTCGCCGCAAGGATGTCCCAGACCTGACATCAAAGGAGAGGGCTTTAGGGTTTTAGGGTTTAGGGTTTTAGGGTTTAGGGTTTAGGGTTCAGGATTTAAGGTTTAGGGTTTAAGGTTTAGGGTTTAGGGAGCCTGACAACTATGGGAGCTCAAGGCGAAGATGGGATCACGAAAATGAGGCCCCAAATAGTAGGATCCTCCGTACAAATGCCCAAAAAAGTTAGGACCCAAAGCGCTGTAGACTCATCCTTCATCTTGTGACCCCCCTAAACCCTACAAAGTAGTAGGTTATGTCCCCTTAGTTAGAGGGTAGAACCCCCAAAAAGGGTAGGTTTTTGGATTCCCAGGATGACCATAGGACCCTACACGCAAACAAAAAACCTTCAAAACCCCAAATCCTAAACCCAAAACCCTGAACCTCAAACCCTAAACTCTAAACCCTCAACCGTCATGACCATAAGACCCTACATGCAAGCAAAAACCCTCAAAACCCCGGCAAGAACCCGAGCAGGATATGTCTTCGTCCTACGAGAAGTTCACACTCCCATCTTCGGAGGAAGGCCTGCCGATTTCGGGTTTTTTAAGGTTTACGGGTTCAGGCTTTAGGGTTTGTCTTTATTTAGGTTTTAGGGTTTAGGCTTTTGGGTTTGGGATTTTGTTTAGAGGTTTAGGATTTAGGGTTTCGGACTTTTGTTTAGGGTCTTTTTAGGGCAGAGGGGCTCCCAGGAGCCGGTTTGTCCTGCTAGGTGTTGCTGCGGGGCGAGTTTTGAGAACTGTCGGGGATGCATGTTGGAGTCGAAACAGCACGATGCTTGACTTATGTCTAAGTACTAGTATCTAGGACATTTTCAGGTGGGTAGTTGCCGTTATAGAAGCCTTGTAGAAGGTCTATATACCGTATAGAAGCCTTATAGAAGCCCTATATACCCTAAACTCCCCACCTGTAGTTTCCTTTAATGGTACGGGGCTACCAAAGCGTCACGAAGTCTTTCATCTACGCTGGCGGATGGCACAGCTCGTCGAGGCAGAACCTATCCAATGTGACTGGGAAGCTGGCTGTTGCGGTAGAAGACTATGTTAGTGCTATTACAAAAAATGTTCATAATACATTTACATTCAACTACACTAGCTGTAGTATTAAGATTAAGAACACTAATAATACTAGTACTGATAGCAACAATAGTAGTACTTCCTCCGTCAGGCTGCGATAAGGTGACCTTCCTGTGGTACAAGGAGGCGCAGTGTAAGGAGTACCTCCAGAAGTGGGCCACAGGCTCAATCGCTCTGCAAAGACCAGGAGGGGTTTAGGGTATTAGGGTTAGGGCTCCAAGTTCATGAATGGTTTAGGGTTTTTAGGCCTTTGCATTTAGGGGTTTAGGGTTTAGGCTAATGTAGGAACCTGATTAAGAAACCCTGGTCCTATTTCCCCAAGATATTGGGATCCATATTAAGAACCCTAATAAAGACCCAAGGTTTCTTAATCAGGTTCCTATATTATGAGGGTTAGGGCTCCACTGCATGTAAAGGCTTCGAGGTGCGAGTGCCTCAGATCTCCCAGAGCAGACTCGTATGCGCAGCTTCGCATTGCAAAAAGCCTCCAAAAGCCCCACACCCGCTCCGCCGTCTCACCTCACTCTTCCCAGAACAGTCTTTCCAAAAGGTTCCTTGATCTGTCCATACCTAAACCCCCTAAGCCCCTAAACCCTCAACTCTCAGGGATTCTTGTCACTGCTACCATATGATATGCCCAAAGGCCCTGTTCTAAGTATTAAGGCCCCTCTTCGCCTAGGTTCTGGAGCGAAAGATGACGCAGCGAGTAGAGGGTCTGCAGCCGTGGGCCAAGGTCTCGCCTAGGACTGGCACTGCTGAAAGGATCATGCTGAAAATCGTGGCTGGTTACTATTCCTATGATTTTTATTTTTTATTACCATTACTTCATACATCATGGGAAAGCAGTAACTGGAGCTTAGGGTTTAGGTGTTATAGTAACTGGGGTCTAGGGCTTGGGGTTTGCAGTATCTGAAACTGGGGTTATGCATACGGCAGCTACGGTTGGCGTGAATTCCGGTCTCAGGGTTTTTCCGTGACTCTTGAAGACGGTAGAAGCTACCCAGAGAAGCCAATACCCCTTAATTCAGGAATAGACCTTAAATCATAATATTAAGGCCCCTATCATTCAAGGTATATTCCTTAATTAAGGGGTATTGGGATCTCTGGGTACCTGCACCTTGGCATCCTCGGATCAATACCTGGTAGCATCGTATGCTGATGCTGATTACGACTGCCACTAGTAGTATTCTGACCATTATGGGTGTTCTTGTCGTTGTTATTCCCCGCATCACTGTGCAGTCTTTCTGCTTTTAAGGCGGCGTCCCGCGCCACCCCATCCCGCCCGTCCGCCCACCCACCCCACCGCGCTCTCCTGCGGAGGCTTTAGAAGCTTTAGAGTGCTCTGTAAGAGGCGGCGCGCGTTGGGGAACCACACATGCACCCCACACACACACACACACACACAACACACCCCCACCCACACCACCACCGCCTTAACGTGACTAGCACAAAGAAGCCACACTCATGTGGGGTTATCCGGTCCTATAATTGTTATGTGTTGTATTTTCACTTGTATTACTATTATAGTGTCGTCGTCGTCGTTGTCGTGGTGGTGGTGGTGGTGGTGGTGGTGGTGGGGCGTCGGCGGCGGCGGCGGTGGTGGTGATGGTGCTGTTGTTGTTAGCTTGCTTGTATTATTATTTCTATTATTGTTATGAGCAGTAGCAGTTGCAGTAGCGGTAGCAGGAATAGAAAGCGTAGTAGCAGTAATAGTGAAAGTAGTAGCAGCAGTCCTCGTCGTCGTAGTAACAAAACGGAAGAAAGAGACGGTGATTTGGAATAGAACTATAGTCTAGTATAACACAAATTTAAACCCTAAACCCTAAGCCCCTAAACCTCTAAACCCCTAGACCCTAAACCCCTAGACCCCCAAACCCCTAAACCCCTAGACCCCCAAACCCCTAAACCCCAAGACCCCTAAACTCCTAGACCCCCAAACCCCTAAACCCCTACACCCCTAAACCCCTAGACCCCTAAACCCTGTTTCAACGATTGAGGCCCCAAGACTTGCACCCAGGCCATCGGATTGGTTCCGCCAGAAGCACAACGAGTGGAATCGCATGTTGGGCTCGTGGATTCTCGGCCTTCCTTAAATATGGGGGTTCAGGGGTTTAGGGTTTTAGGGTTTGGGGGTTTCGGGGTTTAGGGTTTGAGGATTTGGGGTTTAGGGTTTAGGCGTTAGGGGTGTGTGAAATTCGTTGGGCTTTAGGATCTGTTATAAAGCCTATCTTGTCTACGCAGTCTTTGTTCGCACGCCCGAAATTACTAAACCGCTAGAACCCCTAGAACCCCTGAAACCCCTAGAAACCCCTAGAACCCCTACACTGCATCACGGGACCAACCTGGTCAGTTTGGTAATGTCGGGGCCTTAATAATCAGAATAGGGATTTTTTGGGGATATTCTACTATAATTACAACAAATGAACCCTAAAACCCTAAAGCCCTCAATTAAGGCCCTAGGGATATTATACTATAATTATGAAATAAGGAACCCCCAAAACTCTATTCTAATAATTAAGGCCCCTACAGTAGTTCTTTGCCGGTTCCGGACCCCGGCTCCGGGGGTTGGGGGTGGAGAGCTTCGGGTTCTGGGAGTGAGTGGTTTTTTTGGCGTTTAAAGCTTTAGGGGTTTAGGGGCTTAGGGTGTAGGGGTTTAGGGTTTAGAGGTTTAGGGGTTTAGGGGCTTAGGGTGTAGGGGTTTAGGGTTTAAAGCTTTAGGGGTTTAGGGTTTAGGGTTTAGGGTGTAGAGGTTTGGGGTTTAGAGGTTTAGGGATTAGGAGAGGTCAGGGACCGGGAAGTTTCAGAACGTACAGAATCCATGCATAGGGATCGTCACGTTTGGCCTGCTTAGTGCTTGTTCAAGGGTCATGTAACAGGACTATGGGACTTCCGGAAAATTAGAGAAGCCTAATCTACACCCAAACTAGTACCCTAAACCCTAAACCCTACACCCTAAGTAGTCGGATTGCTGATGCCTGTCGAAAGCACCCCCCCAGCCCAAGTTTGACAAGTTCCCATGTCAGAGCTTCTCGTAGCTGAATGAGTACACTTTGCACTTTTTGGGAGAATATGATCCCTTATAGAACTAACCCTAAACCATAAACCCTAAACCCCTAAACCCTAAAAAGGGAGAATATGGTCCCTTATGGAACTAACCCTAAACCCTAAACCCCTAAACCCTAAAAAGGGAGAATATGATCCCTTATAGAACTGAAAGTGTACACTGTTTCTTGTGCTTATGAACTCAGCAGCTACGGGCTTCTTGGTCCCCCAAACTAGGTTCCCTAAAAAGGGCCTGAGTTCAACGTTGTGTTGCGAGAGTCTCAAAGCTTTTTGAAAGTGTAGAACCCTAGGCCCTCTCCCCTCCCCCATCCCCTGGGGTTTCGGAAGTTTGGGGTTTAGGGTTTAGGGCTTATAGGGCTTATAGGGTTTAGGGTTGGGTTTAGGGTGTAAGGGTTCGGGGCAACATCTTACGTAGAATTTCGAGATAGCAAAAAGCTTCTCATGGCGTTTGCCACTTCGCCCTGAAGCCGAGGAAGAGAGCCCATCAAGACTTCAAGGACGTTCTGCTGAGCATCCGACTTTTGGCCCAGTTCCATATTTGCTGTTGGGTTGGGGGTCCCGGCTGCTTTCCACCCTAAACCCTAACGCCCAAGCCCTTTCGAAGACCAGAACCCCCTTGAATCCCCGAAAGTTAGCCCAAGAATGCATTGCAACAAAGCTCTTGAGCCTAAGAACCCCTAAAGTTCTAAATCCGTTATGGCAGGACCCAAGCCGAAGGAGAGCACTTCAGATGGCGAAGAAGCGGAAAGAGCAGGCGCAGGCCCACCTCTGTGGCAGAGTAGTTTACCTTTGACATTTTTGGTTTAGGGTCTGGGGTTTAGGGTTTAAGCTTTACCTCGTGGTAGAGTAGATAACCTCTAACTTTTCTGAGTTCTCCAATAAGCAACCTTTAAACTTTTTGGTTCTTAGCAATCTGAAAGTTTAACCTTTTATTTCCCTGGCGTAGTCGGGAAGAAAGTTTTTTGGGGTAGTATAACCCTTCATACCAGTGTTTCAACGGGGGGGCGAGGCGCTAGTTTTACCTAGGCCTTCCTAACTCGAACAGGGTATGCTTGTGTCTGCTGTACCGTAGTGACAACGTTATATAAGGGCTATGAGGGATATCATTGCAAGTTGTTCAGACTGCTGTGGTATGGGGTTTAGGGTTTCAGACAGTAAGGGAACCTAAGTATGTAGCGGTCTTTCGGTCTCGGGTGCCGCACGCTAGGCCTCCTCAATATTGACTTCAAACTTGGGGTTTTGCCGGGCTTTGCAGCTTAGCCTAACTTGGGTAGTTCTCTAAAACATTGTCCCTTTCGGGGGTCCTTGTTTATCCAGGTGCCGTACTCTAACCCTTTCTGACGCCATCAGAAGCCGACTGGCTTTGATTTCATGGCTGTGTGCAGGACTATGACATGGTTGTGCTGATGGTGGGTGATTCAGGGGCCCATTTAGAAAAATTGGGGTGTACTGTCCAGTCCTTGAGCCAATGCCATTCGGCATCGAAGCATTCATAATGCATCGTGAACATTCGGGGTATATTGGGCTGGCTATACTTAACAGGGTGAGTGAGCGAGTGAGGGACCGACCGAGATGGCGAGTCGACAGTGACCCAGCCAGCCAACCGGTCAGCCGGTGAAGGGTCCACAAAGAGGCCCTCCTCCGTTCGTCTGTGTAACTGGTGGGAAGCCGGGACAGGTTGCACTGACTTTGGTTTTTCACTCAATTTTTTGAATCAAACCGCGGGAAGCTGCCAGCCGCCCCCTGCCCCAGGGCGGCCTCGTGGCTGAGTTGCTTAACTTTTCGTGCCGAGGCCAAGACGGCTTCTCGCAAAGAAGCCCACTCCCCAGCTTCATCCCCGAAGTGGCTCCAAGTTGGGAAACCGACGCCAAGACGGCAGTCGGATTGGCAAGCAGATTCTAACAATGCCCTAAACCTTAAACTGTTTGATCTCTTCATTTTGAAGGCCAAGAAAAGCGAGGAGGGGAAGAAGACCGAGGAAGCCGCTGAGGAGTATTGGGATTTATACCTTGATTCCGGCAGGAGTTTGCAAATACTCCCTCAACCCTACCCCATTTGTTTTGTTCGAATTCCTCAGGCCCCCACATAAAGCTTCATGTTAGAACGCTGAATAACCCTTGCAGAACCCTTTCCAAGAAACCCTAAAGCACTGTGCGTAGCCCTGTTGCTCTCGCGCTCGGTTTCTTCAGGAGAACGGTGGGCAACCAGAAGAGGGAGAAGCGGAGAAGGAGCCGAGCTGCATGGGGTTTCGGGATTACGGTTTAGGGATTAGCGATTGAGATTTAGGGTTTCGGGTTTAGGTCTGTGTCACAGGCCAATCTGGCGCCATAGCAACCCTACAGAGCCCTTAGCCGAAGCTCCAAGCCCGAGCATCCAGGATAATTCATCATTAATATTAGCAGTACTCGCATTGGGCTAATATTGTATTAACATGCCTTTTCATATTCATATTTTAAAATATCTTAGCAAATGTTAATCTAATATCAATACTAATATCGAAATAATAAAGTTTCATATGAATGTGAGTGAATATGAATATGAAAATTATCATGTCATGCCGCTTTCAATATTAGTTCTTGATAACGTTAATGTTCATATGAGTGTTCATATTCATTTCCAAACACTCTATTCATATCCAAACACTCTATTCATATCCAAACACTCACATTCCTTTGTTCATATTCATATATCCATATTGAAAACGTCTAGTAGTCACGTATATACATACAAATGTATGATACACATATATATATATATGCATGT
>CAJNJA010069042.1:0-22458 GCA_905231915.1 Symbiodinium necroappetens
GCTTCGGTGGTCTACGGCTTGAGGCTTGCACGTGAACCTCCCAGAAGGGACCCTTACGGGAACCCTCAGCCCCAAACCCACCCCAAACCTTCAACCCTAAACCCCAAACCCTCAACCCTAAACCCCAAAATCCCAACCCCAAACCCTCAACCCTAACCCCAAACCCTAAACCCCAAACCCCCAACCCCAAACCTTCAACCCTAAACCCTAAACCCCAAACGCCCCGACCCCAAACCCTAAACCCCAAACCCCAAACCTTCAACCCTAAACCCCAAATCCCCGAAACCAAACCCTCAACCCTAAACCCCAAACCCTCGAAACCAAACCCTCAAACCTAAACCCAGTAGACGGCCCGCCCAGGCTCGAACTGGCGAGACCCTGCCGCCTGTCGAGACAGAAGTTAGGGGTCTATAGACTTTAGGGTTGTGTTAGTCTAGGGTTTAGGGTTTTGGTTTTAGGGTTTGGGGTTTGGGGTTTAGGGTTTAGGGTTTGGGGTTTTAGGGTTTTAGGGTTTAGGGTTTAGGGTATAGGGTTGCTTCATTTCAATGTCTGTCTTTTTGTGGTAGTACGTGTTGCTATTTCAATGAGATCATGGGGTTTATGGAATCTAGGGTTTTGGAGATTTACGACTAGAGCTTTAGATTCGAGAGCTCTAGATGATGGAAGTCAGGGTTCCGGGATCTACAGTTTGGGGCTTAGTTAGGGTTTCGGGGTTCTTGGTCTTGAATTGTGTGCCTCTTGTGGTTTCAGTGTTCTGCGTGCGCCAAATTCGTTTGTGAAAGTTTCCGGATTTCCAGTGTTCATGTTGGGGAATGAGTTCGATTTGCCTTTGCAAATGATAAGGGCAGCATGCTATTGACTACAAATCCCTATTATGGTAGCTTACCTCAAGTTCCGGTTCGCGACAAGTCACGACCAGAAACAGCAGCGAAGGCATGAGTGAGCATGCGGGAGACCATGTCTCAGAGAATAACAGGAGTTCGGTATCGCTGCGTCAGGTCGAGTTTTAGGCCCAGAGCCGCGGCTCCGACATCAAGTGCTTGAAACCGGAGAGACCTCAAAACCCTAAACCTACACCCTCAAACCCCTGAGAAGCACCAGAAACCCCTTAGAGAAAATCCCTCCAACTCCTGACACCCCAAAAGATCTAAGACATTTTCAGGTTGGTAGTTACCGTTACACCTGTAGTTTCCTTTAAAACGAACTGAGCGTCATGAGCCGTTCTTAAAGGCGGAAGTCACCCTTGGTTTTCTGGTGCAACCCGAACCCCTCCTCCGCAAAACAGTAAACCCTAAACCTTAAGCCCTAAACCCTAAACGGCCCTAAACCCTGAACCCTAAACCCTAAACCCCGAACCCTGAACCCCAAACCCCAAACGACCCTAAACCCTAAACCTTAAAACCCCAATCCCAACAACGGGCGGGACCTCCTGAGCCTGGGGTTCCCTCCTAGGGTCCCTTTTTCTATACCGAAGAAAGAGACCCTGAACCGCGAAGTCTAAGTCCTGAACCCTAGGTTTATAAATCCTTAACCCTAAATCCTAAGCCTTAAACTATAGATCCTAAACCCTTAACCCTAAATCCTAAACCTTAAACTATGAATCCTAAACCGAAAATGTTTTCCTCCAAGGATGACGCCGGCGGAACCGGCAGCTTCGCTGACCGCCCTGGCAGGCCGGAGCAGCGGACGGGAAGCTTTAGAGCCTTTGGGTTTCAAGCTCGGGTTTAGGGTTCAGGATTTAGGGCTTAGGGTTTAGGATTTAGGGTTTAGGGTTCAGGATTTAGGGAAGTTATAAGGTTCGGGATTTAGGGCTTGGGGTTTAGGATATAGGGCTTAGGGTTCAGGGTTTAGGGTTAGGGCTTAGGGCTAAGGGTTTAGGATTTAGAGTTCAGGATTTAGGGGTTAGGATTTTTGGCTTTAGGCATGAGGGCTTAAGGGCTTGGGGTTTAGGGTTCGAGGCTTCTGGCTAGAGTTATTAAGGTCTAGGATTCTAGGATGTTTCAGGATTTAGATTTAGGTTGCAGGCTTTAGAGTGTCGTGCATGAATCTTTTCAGCGCTTCATAGAAAGTTCACACCTAAACCAAACCCTGAACCCTTAACGCTCAACCCTAATCATTCCCCTCCCTAAAGGTCGAAAGTTGTTAGAGTGCCTAGGGTTTAGGCGCTAGGGCCTGGACTCGAGGTTCAAGGTTCAGACTTAAAGGTTGATTCAATCTTAATCTTAAGGCACACGGTTTGTGTATGGCTTTTCGTGAAACACGCAAACTGCAAGCATTGTACTGTCGTGGCTGACAGTTTCTGTCTTGAGTCCATGAATTCACAATGTACCTGAACCCTAAAGAACCTGTTCCTTATTATGACAAGGTAGGTTCTTTGGGGTTAATGTAGGGTTTAGTGCCAGGCTTGGTCGTGTGGGCGAGTTTGGAAACACCCGTAACCCCTAAACCCCAAAAGCCCAGAAAACCCGAACTATCAACCATAAGCCCTAAGTCCTAAGCCCGAACCATCACCCCCCCCCTCCCCCCTAAGAAACTTGAAACAAATGTCCGAAATCAAAGCCCGAGCCTCGAAGAATGACCCTCCCCACCCCCTCCAAAAAAAAAGAGAGGCACTTAGGGTTTAGGGTTTAGGGCACCCCCTAGATACTGTGAACAAAAGGAGATCCAAGCCAAAAAGGGTCCCGCAAGGGCGCAGCGGAAGGTCTAAGCCCAGAACTCCAAGGCTAATACTGCGCGGGTCCCAAAGTTCGTCGCACTCTGTGTTGTTCGCTTGCAACAAACCTTTCCAAGACCCCTCTCCCCCGTAGACTCCTCCACAGGTCCTCCGCCCGGAACAGTTTAGAGTACTATAATTTCATTCCCGGATGATAAGAATTCCTCCGCTAGCCAGGCTAGGGTATTCCTGACTCCCTGTACTCACACGTACTCCGTTTAGTGTCTCTGCGGGCTTGCCTAGGTGCTCTAGGGCTTAAGGGGTTTTGGGGGTTTCGGGGCTAGGGGTTTGCGGTTCCCTACTGCACTGGAGATAAAAACTGCTAGTCTCCACCGTAGTCAGATCTAGATTGCTTCAGGCCTCTGTATTTTTCGGCACCCCAAGCGCTGACGAAGACTGCAGCCCCACCTTCTACACATCCTCGGTGAGGCTACGGTTCGGACTCTGAAAGTGAGTGAGCTCGGAAGTGCGGCCGAGACTGGCTACCTTAGGTTTGGACGCTCAACAAAGTTTGGGGTTCAAGGTTTGGAGTCAAGGTTTTAGGGTTTTGTGTTTCGGGGTTGCTGCTTGCACTTTACGGATTCAGTGCTTAGGTTTTAGGGTTTAGTCCGTAACATTACGGACCTGACGTGCTTGTAAGCCCCTTCTGAGGTAGGCTTAAACCCCAATTAACCGCAACTGCACTACCAACCGAAGACCCCTCTACCCGAAAGCTTACACCTGAATGCCCCTGAAGTATGCCCTAAACCCTAAACCCTAAACCCCTTAACCCTAAGAAGTACAGCCTGATTCGTTCCTGGCAGCATCTCAAGTCGGATAGTTTTGACCCAGACTCGAGTTGCAGGTTTTAGGGTTTTTAGGGTTTAGGGCTTTCCGGGGTTTGGGGTTTAGGGGTTTAGGATTTAGGGGTTTAGGGGTTTAGGGTCTAGGCGTCTAGGGTTTAGGGTTTAGGGGTTAGGGTGCGGGCAGACTCGAAACGAAGAATCCATATTACTACGTCCCAGACGTCCCATGATCATTCAAGTACACTGCTGCCAGTCTGGACCCACTTCAAGTGAGGCTCCAGCCGTTTAACCTATCCTAACCTGAAACCCTAAACTCTGAACCCTAAACCCCCAAACCCCCATAAACCCTAAACCATAAACCCTAAAGAAGCCATCCTAAGCTGGCTGCATGCAAGCGAGACAGGCCTGCGGTCAGAAGAAAAAGGAGACATGAGGGTTGAGGGTCAGGGGTTGATGGTTCGGGGTTTAGGGATTTAGGTGTTGTGGTTTAGGGTTTTTGGGTTGATGGTTTAAGGCTTACAGCTTACGGCTGAATGGTGTGCATTGGCTTAAAAGCTGCTTGTGGGTAGATTTCGCTGGTCTACATAAGCGACAGGTGAAGGGGCTGGGACGGAGTATCGATTTGTGTATGGTCCAGGCTTAGGAATGTCTATAGGTTTTGTTTGGATTCAAAAGTTCGCTTGACTTACGATATGTTTTGGCCCCAGTCTCGCCGACACATCATTGATTGATGTCAGCAGGTATGTAGAGCACCTCACAGTTGATGGTCTGGCATTTGCCCTGGCAGTAGCATGCTTGCTGTAATCGTGAATTATCGTACCCAAAACAAAGTCCGTGTGTTTGACTCGTGCTGTCTGTTCAGTTCAGATTCGGTTACCCTATCAGGTTCCCATTTGAGCTGCAGCTCCATCTACTGGGTCTTTCAGACAGTCTTTGCAAGACAGGTCCAGAAGCCTCAAACAGCGGAAGGGCACACGTATAGAGCAAACACTCAGAGGAAGGGTGCAAAGATGTAGCTGCAGCATTTGAGACGCAGTGACGAGCAACTCTACAGCCCTGGTAGCTCAAACCCTAAACCCTAAATAGCTCCTGGCTGATAATGTACGCAAGGTCGGGCTCCGGGGGTTTACCGCAACCCTACGTCGAAACCCTAAACTATAAACACTAAATTCGAAACCATGAACCCTGATCAAACATTAAACCCTAATTGACCCTAAACCCTAACCCTATGGCTAAGCCCCAAACCTCGTGAATACTAACACTGGCCCTAAACCCTAAACCCTAGCCCCCAAACTTGCGATGCCGTGCAGGGTTTCGATTGATCCGGCCTCCACGAACCATAGCCAGAGGAGTGCCCAGCACATGTCCGGGGGGGTTGGCATTTCGACGGGCAGTATGCTAGCGATTTAGACTTCAGGGTCCAGGGTTTAGGGATACAGGAGTACAGGACTCAGTAACTTGAAGGGGCTCCTCGAATCTGAAGGGTTCCTGAGAGGTTTGCCTAAAGGGCTTGATCAGGGATCTTTGGGGATGAGGGGACTCAGTAGCTTGGGTTGTAAATAAGGCCAGTATACTTATGGTCCCTTTTGAAAGTCTCTTGAGGTGCTTATGACATACCTTGCCTGCTCCAAGTAAGGCAGAGTTTAGAAACCAAAGACCCGTTTGGGTTTAGGGTTTAGGGTTTAGGGTTGGACTTGGACGGCTACCAACCGTCCCCGTATGTCCGGGATGACTAAGAGTGGCCCTGCTGCGGCTACTGCCACCTCCACCGCCAATGACACCAATCATCATGATGCTGGCTGTCAGTGGAAGTCGTTGTCATCATCATCATATTCTACCCAGAAACAGTATGATGCTCCCATAATACAAGAGTGGCAACGTGACCAATTGCAATGACGTTTATGCTGGTGCTGGTTGATGCTGGCAGCAGTAGTAGCATGTTGTCTAGTTACCTGAGCCCAAAGCCCGCCAGTTAAAGCCTAAGCGGAATGCCCCTCTCCCGAAGCCCTAAAACCTAAATCACAGACCCTGAAACTTAAGCACGAAACAAAACCTCACAAACCCCCTAATCCCGCAACCCCCCAAACAAACAAAGACTCAGCCCAAACCCACAACCGCCAAAGCATCGCCTGCAAAGGCAAAAGTCAACAACTCTCATTCCAACCTTGATTTCCCCGTGCTTCGCGACACTAACCCTAATAAATCGGCTTGTCGTGCCTTCATAAAGCCAAAATAGTGTGGCTAGCGCCCTAAAGCACCCCAAACCCTAAACCCTACAAACCCAATGCCCTATAAACCCTAAACCCTAAACCCTAAACCCTAAACCCTAAACCCTAACCCTGTAACGAACCCTTAAAGGAACCCTGTTCCAATCATCATCCGCCGGCTTTCCCTCCCCAGGTTTGAGACTTAGAGTTCTCTTAGGGGCCACAACTTTCGGGTTTTAGGGTCTAGGGGTTTGAGGGTTTTTTAGGGTTTGGGGCTTTAGGGGTTTAGGGTTTAGGGGCCACAATTTTAGGTTTTTCGGGTTTAAGGGTTTAGGGTTGTAGAGTTTTTTAGGGTTTAGGGTGTTGGTATTTTAGGGTTTAGGGTTTGACTTATTTTTCAGGGTTTAGGGTTTTAGGGCTTTAGGGTTTAGGGTTTAGGGGGTTTAGGGTTTAGGGCTCAGTGGGGTTCTGGGGATTTTGGATTTGGGGCCGCGAGACGAGACTAGAAGTCCAAAGCCCTCTACCTTAAGGACGAAATGAACCCTAAGGTTCATATGCCATATAGGGATTCATAGAAGGGTATAGTATAGGGCCCCCACTTTTAAGTGTCATTTCGTCCTCAAGATATAGTCTCAGGGGTTTAGTTGGTCACTACGGCACTACGCTCTAAGCCCTTTACTGCCAAATGTGAGGGAACCATAATATGGGGAGTTCTCTAGGTTAGGGTCCCTCTTTAGGTCCCCAATATAGTACTGGCACCCTTATAAAACGGGACCCTAAACGGGACCCGAATTTAGAGAACTACCCATAGCCCTAGGCACGAAGCCCCGAAAGGAGACCTTAAAGGATCCCCCGTCCCAGTCTACGACATTTTTGAGGTGGGTAGTTACCGCTATAGGAGCCTTATAGAAGCCCTATATACCTTATAGAAGCCTTATAGAAGCCTTATATACCTTGTAGAAGCCTTATAGAAGCCCTATATACCCTAACCCTCCACACCTGTAGTTTCCTTTAACCCAACCCGCGCCGGAAGTGTGAGGATGTCCCACGCGAGCACCAAGGGCGACCAGGGACCAAGAAAACTGCAGCGCCTTGGACTTGTTGGAGCCCCTTGCTGCTTGTTTAACCATAAGACTCCAAATAGCCCAAAGTAGGTACTATTTATAGACTTTAGACCCCAAAGTGGGTACTATCTGTATACTTGGAGTCTTAGGGTAAGGGGTGCTATCCGAGTGTTGTGTAGACGGTGGTTTATAGGATTTCAGCTGTTATTGGAGGATTCTTTTTGATTGGGGATGTTAAGGTTGGATACTGCCCCCACTCAATAAAAGTTGAGTAATATTCATAATATGGAAAAAGAAGGTCCTTAATAGTAGCCCTATTATAGACTGTTACTGTATGGGGCGAGGGCAGTACTCAATGTTAAGGTCTTGTTTGAGCTTCAGCTTTTGATTTCCGGCTTCTGTTAATATAGAAGCCTAAATTATTACGTAGATTTTCCGTAGGCTCTTTGCTATAGTTATACGACAAAGGAGCCCAAAGCCCTATTACAATTACCATTGACCCCTACATTAGATTTATCCTGAGGCATTTGTCCCACCATAGAAGGCAACAAATCACGAGGGGCTCCTTAAAGCCTGAACCATAAACCCTAAACCCCACCTCGACGTGCTTGTCGTACAGTCCGCTCCATTGCACCTAAAAAAACCCTAAACCCTCACTTTGGGCGCCTGACTTCACTTACACCGTCTGCGGTGCTAGGGTGTGCTGATTTCCTCGACAGCTCCGGGCTCCTCATCACTATGCGGGTACTTCTCTAAGTAGGGTCCAGCTCCCCAATATAGTACGGCACCCGTATACAAAAGGAGCCGAAAGGGACCCTACTTTAGAGAACTACTCATGTATAAATGATCTTGTAAATATGTAGAAGCGATTTTGTATAGCTCTGTGTATGGCAGAATGCCTCCCCCCTCCTCCGCCTCAACAGACCCCTGTTGTATGCGGCGCTCGTATTGGGTGCTGCAGATTTGGGAGTTTGGGTACTGGGGACCATATAGGCCTATAATATAGGCTTTAGTCTTGCGGGTTAGGCTATGCAGAAGCCACAGACCTGTTCGCACTTCACGTGTCCGTTGCTTTGCCAAGTGGCTCAACAACTCCAAATCGTAAACCGAAATCAAATTCCTAAAACTTTCTAACGCCTGAACTCTAGTTTATGAAGTCTGATTGGACCACTATTCGACCCCAAGGCACTTTCAGACGCAAAATGTGCTCGTCAAGTCCGTTGGTGGCGCGATGCTTCTCGAGGCTCAAGCGGCTCGAGTTTCGAAGCCTGGGCTGCTTGAGAGAGACATTCAGGAGGGGGATCAGGGTTTTGGGTCTTGGGGGTTTACCTGCTGGACCCTAAAGAACCTACCTTTTCGGGGTTCCTTAAAATGAAGTCTTTATATAAGTCCTTAAAACGGTAGGTTATTTTAAGGTAGGGTTTAGGGCTTTGGGGTTTTGGGGTTTAGGGCTCAGGGTTTAGGGATGTGGGGATTCGGGTTCAGAGTTGCCCTTCTAGCTACGTTCTCCAATAACTAGGCGACATTGGAAAAAATCCAGGGTTCCCAGAGTGTCTGGTATTAAGGTGAAAGTGAGATAAGCTTGTATACTCTGTCCTAGACCCCAAAAGTATGTAGAATAATAGCCTTTTGTGGGTTTTGGGCCATTATTTTACCTACTTGTGGGGGTTTAGGTTGGTGTATTTGGGGAGTAAGTTAGAGGTGCTTAGGTGCAGAATGCGCGTCGATCACGGGCTGCTATTCAACGACTGACAAAGTCCGGCCTTAGTACTGTCTACCCAAAAAGGGTCGCAAGTGGCTATATGGGGACACTTGCCCAAAGCATAGAGAGTAAGTGGCAAATTGAAACTGTTCGTTTGCCTAAGGGTCCATGTGCCCGTATGAGTATACTTTGATCCTAAATACTAAAGTACCTATATAGGGACTACAAAAAAGTCTAGGTATCTAGTATTGGGGTACATGAACCCTTAGGGTTAACAATCCCGGAATGTCTCAAGAACGCGACAACCACAACCAGACAGATCCAGTTCAAGCCTCCAGAAAACCCTAAACCCAAAACCATAAGGGCTAAACCCTAAACCCTAAACCAACTTTGAGCCTCAAAACTCTATGCCCAAATACAGGCTCGAGTGAATAACGATCAACACTTACGGGAGCCCTTTAGCGTTTAGAGTTTAGGGTTTAGGGTGTAGGGTTCAGTATTACTTTTGCACCGAAAGCCAACTCCAGTTGTCTAGGCGCCTCAACCCCAAATCCCAAAACCTAAACCCCAAAACCCTAAACCCTGAGCCCTAAGCCCATTACTAAGACCCCTGATAGTACCTCTAAACATGTAGGCCCCTAGTTTTGACCAGATTCCTTGTGGGTCTTGGGTTTAGGGGTCAGGGATATAGGGTCCGGGACTGTTAAGACCCAGCCCTCAGCTCCAAAGTTGCGAAGCCGTAAGTCTGAGGCAGGACTCATATCAGGTTTAGGGCTTTAGGGGTTTAGGGTTTAAGGGCTTAGGGGTATTATTGATTCAGGGCCCGAAGATCGTACCGTGGCTTTTTCTGGGGGCTGCCTTGAGCCCTGTTTCCACAAATTCCAACCCCCACCCTTGCAGGCGCAGAAGAAGTCGGTGAAACGGCAAGTGCCAGACCCAGGGAAATGGAAACCCCTGAATCGAAGAGCTAAAAGTTTAGGGTTTAGGAGTAGCAGGCTTTCGATTCAAACCCTAAACCTCTAGGAAAGCACGACTCTGAGTATAGCTTCCTTTTGAGAGGTGCTTTGGGCTACTCCATTAGAAGCCCAGAAATTGCAAACCCTCTGCCCTCAAGCCTTAAGAGAGTTTAGGGTTTCGGGGTTTAGGGTTTAGGGTTGAGTAATGTAATTAAAGGGAATCCCAGTACAAATTGTCCTTCATCCGGTGTCCAACCTTTTGGGGTATACTATAAGCCTTTAGAGTTTAGGGTATACGGTTCAAGATCCAGGAGTCCGGCGTTCCGGACGTATGCGATAGGTTCAGTAGGATTGTTTAGGACGAAGAGTTTGCCTTTTCACTACTGGGGTCATAAATAGAAGGATTCAGAGTCCAGAAGTCCCTAAATCCTACACCCTCGACCCAAAACCCTAGACATAGTACAGGGGCCCAGATAATTACCAGTACTATTTTGGGGGTTCCCTATTATAAGTATAGTATAATAGACCCCAAACCCTATTCCAATAATTGAGGCCCCTACGTTACCCTTCACGGAGACCTCCAGTCGAATGATGCTTTGGCGTGTACACTACTGCGGTTTGGGGGCTTTGGGATTTAGGGAGCTAATCTTGTAGAAACATGCCAAAAGCACCAACCTCCTGACATTTCATGGGGAGCTGACTGCACGTCACTAATGATCCAGATCAATGGACTGGCGAACTCTGCTGAAACTGCTATCAGGCGCCTGACTGTCAACACTACAGGCGTCCAGGAACTCCAAACACTCGGAACATCATGAGGTGGTCAGCCGGATGAAATTGAACATTGCCGAAACTCTTCAAGAAGCCTGGGAGTGCCGGGACATCACGCTTGAACCAACACGGTTGACACAACAAGTAGCTATGATGCATACTGACGTTCGACTGGACCACAATGCTATATACCATGTGGATCTGATGAGGGCCTGAATTTGGCAAGTTCTTTGGAGAAGCTCGGGAAGCTTGAAGCAATTGGTTTTGAGGCTCTTTTGACAGTCTTCAGACTGGCTGTTCAAAGTCCCTGAAAGCCTCGATCAGCACTTGATGTGTAGATCGAAGACATCCACCACGGCCACTGGTTGCGGCAGATTTCGCTTCTGCAACTCCTCCTTGCCCCCAGTGAGAAAGCGCATCGAGAAGGAACACTCCGAGCATTTCCTATACCTCATGGAATGGGAAAATCTCTTCGGTAGACCCTAAGCCCTAACCCCTAAACCTTAAATCCTGAGCCTTGAACCCCAAGATTATGGCTAGATTTCGATACGAGACCGCATGCAGGGGGTTTTAGCTAAGTGTTTAGGGTTTAGGGTTTACAGGGGTCAGGTTTCAGGGTTCAGGCTTTACGGTTAAAGGTTCCATGTACTATGCACCCAATAGTAATACACTTAAACCTTAAAGTACTTACAAGTAGATAATTATTAGGGCTACCTCAAGGCCAAAGTATATACTGTTTGGGCATAGAGATCACATTCCGGCCCCTGTTGGGTCCCTTTAGGGATCGTTGCCCTTTGGGGTTTATTCGTGACGTTGGCAGTCGCTGACATATAATAAAGGGGTCTAAGATGGGTATTATATCTTTTTTCAAGGGGTCCAAAATATTGGTATCATATCCGATATAATGGAGTCTAAAATATGGGTAATATATTCTATATAAAGGGTTGTAAAATATTTGTATTAATTTACCTTAAACCCTATATAAACCCTAAACCCATATCCATTTAGGCCATTGATATTTGTAGTGTACCAGACCCTAAACCACCTGTAGAACGCCGTAGAACGCTTGAGGAAAGCCCTAAATGGACACCAATGGGGGTTTCGGGTTTAGGGGTTTAGGATTTTAGGGTTTAATCGGGGGTTTACGGGTTTAGGTTTAGGGTTTAGAGGGTTTAGGGTTTAGCCATTAAAGCTCCGTCTGCAAATCCATACACTGACCGAGGCACTGATTGACCGCGCCCTGTTCCGTGAGCTTCCCAGCCGGATGAAGGCCGCATGCACAGGGTTCGTTTAAGGGTTCCTGCAGGATTCTTTTAATGGTTCGATGAGAGTGTCAATCATAAATATATAGAATGGAAAGCTGCTGCTGCTGCTGCTGCTCGACAATCTTCTACACTATGTGCTTGGCAAATCATTGTTTAGGAACCTTTCCGCGATGATGAGTTGATTCCCTTAATTCGGTATGAGTGATGAGGGGTTAAAGGAGCTCGGCTCGTGTTCCCAGGTAAGAGTCCCTGCACCCTGGACCGCCTGCAGCTTAAGACGTTTTGGTCTAAGACCCAGTTTCCTACAATTTTCCGGCCACTGCCTTCTTTCGGAGATGCATGCAACATAGATGGATTTTGGTGTTGAGTTAATGGCTTGGGTCGAGGTTCGTGCATGGAACATATTTGAGTAGGGCGCCATGATTTCGGAGTTTCTCTTATTTGTTTGCGGAGTGTCGAACTGCGGCAAATCCTTGGTTAGGGGACTGCTGCATGTAGTACACAGAAGGGACCGCTTTGGGGTTGCACATTCCTATTCCTAATGTGGTGCAATGAGGACCTCTCGGGCCACAGGTAGTTCACTGCGAAGGTGATACACGACACCCAAAAACATACCCCTATGTCGTAAGCCCTTACCCTAAACCGTTTGTGAGAAGTGTCTGTCAAATGTTACGTCTAAGGCGCTGCGGACTGTAAGACGTAAGTCTGATCCCTGAATGCCGTAACTCAAATACAGCATTTTAATGCACTACTGGTCTAGTATAGGGGCCTCAATAATGACTACTACGATTCCCTAAGGAACTGCCAGCTAGGCAAGGACTTCAACCTTTTTGTGTAGAGTGGAGTCCTAAGAAAACCCGCACAGATCAATCATGTTTTGGCTCCTTCGATCCTAAACCTTTGGACCGTAGGCCCTGCACGCAAACCCCACCTTAACCCCGAAGAACTGTTTTAAGGACTTATATACAGAAATTGTCATAAGGACCCCTAAACAGGTAGGCGGTCATTCGGGGTCCAGGTAGCTTGTGCTACTCTGGAGCCTGAACTGAACCCTACTCCTAAACCCTAAACCGTTCCTGCACCAAAAGTCACTGTCGTAGGCGCTCTACGAGAAGCGAAGCAAGCCGCACATTCCTTGGTGCGCCTGGAATCCGGGAAAGCCTTGGGCTTGGGGCATGTGGGGGATTACGATTTTAGGGTCTTGGTGTTTGGGGGTTTGGGGTCTAGCCGCAACCCTAAACCCCTAAACCAATAGCCCTAAGATGCTAAGCCCTAAACTCTAAGCCCTACACTCCCAAACCCCTAAAGCCCTACATCCTAGACCTAAAGCCCTAAACCCCAAAACCCTAAACCCTACATCCCAAAAGCCCTACTTACAGCCCTAATCCCTAAAACTCCAAACCCCGTTTATGGTTTAGGGTTGAGGGTTTGGGGCTTAGGGTTTAGGGTTAGGGTCTGGAGTATTGCGGGCTTTTTTGACGGCTTCAGGCTACGCGTTTTTGGGATCAAGTTTACCCGGAAACAGCCCGAAACTTTTGTTCTCTACAAACGGGCCCCAAAGCGCTACCTGGACTCTAAAGAACCTACCGTTTTAGGGCTCCTTATTATGAATTCTTTATAAATTCTGTATATATAAGTCCTTAAAGAGGTAGGTTCTTCGGGGTTAAGGTAGACCTTAAAGCATCCTAATGCCGACCCAACAGTCTGAACATCCCAAGCCTTCAAACTACCCCATGCCCTCAACGTTCGACCTCACATGGGGCCCTGGCCACAACAAGGAACGCTAAGAAGCTAGGCACAAGCCATGGTCGGTACTGTTGGCACCCCACTTACAAAGCCTTTAATGCTACCCACAAGCGTTGTATTTTATGGTTCCCTGGCCACAAGAACGAACGTTAAGAAGCTAAGCAAAAAGCCATGGCCAAATAATATGATCAAGCTTTCCCCTATTCTGGACGTGTTCCTTAAACAAAAACCATTATGAAATAAAAGTCTGTACACTATTTGGCCTGAATTCGGTTTCCAACTTTTGGGGGTTTACGGTGTTTTCTGTTCTCCAGCGGTCCCTGGCCAGGTACTATGAGCAAGCCTTCCGGAGAATGCAGCCATGATGGGAGCACAACGTCCTCTCCCCGAGCTCTTTGAATTATAGAGTTTCGGGTTTGGGGTTTAGGGTAGGGTGGGGGCGAAGTCCTTCCCTGTCCACAAAATACCCAGTAGTGCCGTTGTGAACTTGTGTGTATATTCCTGTAAGCCTGGTTTGCTCATAATTATGACTGAGTGATGGGAACAACATGGTATGTTTTGACTGTAGCAGATTGTAGCATTGCAAGAGGCTCTGGGACAGCTGTTGTCCGCAAGACTTCAGCATCTAGGAATCTAGGAGTACAGTGCAACACAAGGAACCCCAAACCCTTGTGCCAAGGTTGTTTACAATGTTATGTAGTACAGAATCGCCAGTTCTTCATTGGGATTGTGTTCGTTGATGGTGTTTTGCTATTATGCAACCCGAACAAAATTCTGTTTGGCAAGATTTGCACGATAGGCAACATCCGCAAAACTCGTAATTAAGGCCCCACACCCTCGACACCGGTTCTATCAAGGTGCTGTAAGGGTCCTTTGGGAAATTAGATTCCAGTTTGGTGTTCCTTGTTGCAATAGTCATGCTTATTTTTTTGGGGGGGATCCAGAAAGGGACACCATTTTGGACAACTATTTATTGTCCGAGGACCCGGGTTTCTATGCTCGGGTAATGTTGGGTAGATGATGGGCGGGGCAGCGTGTAACACAGAAGCTTAAACAAGTATGGCAAGACTATTCCCTAATTCCCTAGCGTTCGCCCTGATTGTTACCACTATTATATCACGACATATTACCACGGCTTCTGTTAAGAGCCCGAAACTCTTGGAGATACTGGAAATCAAGGAAAAGATACAATAAACAAATAGAAAATAAGTAAACACCAAATCAAAAAAAGGGACAGAAAGAACAACAAGAAAGCAACCAGGGGGGAACTAATCGATTAATTATCTAATTTATTACTATTACACTATTACTATTATTATCATGATCAGGATTAGTATTATCATCATTATTATCATAATTATTATTAGTATATATTTACAATATGTGAGGAATAGTATTGGTCATAATTTGGGCTTCTATATCACTTGCAGTTCGGCGACGGTGGAGGTGAGTGTGACGCTGACCCCTGGTTGGAGAGAACGCAGAAGCGCGGAGGGCGCCGCAATGCGGCGCACCGCACCTACCAGTGCCGGAGGTGCCGGGCTGGGTCACCCTGTCGGTGCCTGGCTTTGGCAACCACCGCCGCTCCGCTCTTGGGTTGGCCTGGCGCCGATCGGAAGGAGGCATGCGGCCGTGGTCTGACTGCATGCGCCAGGGCGCAGAGACCACCTTGCCTGGCAGTGGCCGGAGTTTGACAGCGATGTGCCTTCAAAAGTGGAGGAGGCCATAGGGCCTAACTTATTACCGGTACTATTTTGGGGGCTGATTAATTTTTTTTTATAATTATAGTATATCTTGCCCCAAAGGCATATTCTAATTATTGAGGCTTCTACATTAGCAGCCCTGTGAGAAGCACCTACTCCGGAGTCCAGCTGCTGGGCAGAGCAGGGCCTGAAGCCTACAGGTCGGCCGAGATCCGAGAGAGCAGGGCAGGGCAGGACAGGGGCACTCAGGGCGTAGGGTTTAGGGTGCATACTGGGTTCCTGTTAAGGGATTTCATTTAAGTTGCTTTCATAAGGAAACCATAGTACTTACTATGGATCCCTCTTATGGTAACATAAATTAGATGCCTTAACACGAGCCCAGCATAGGGTTAGTATCTCTTAGGGCTAAAACTGTAAGTTTGAAACCATATAGGACCCTAACGCCCTAAAGTTAAGACCTCAAACGTAGTAGTCGCATTGACCATCGAGCATTCGCTGTACACTTAGACCCTAGAGCCCGAAACTTAGCAGAGCCCCACAGTTGTCCCTAAACCCTAAACCCTAAAACCCGAAACCCTAAACCCTAAACCCCTCGTATTTTCAGAGAACTCTCCCAGGTGTAACACCCTGTGCTCATGTAAATGCTACTGCGGGCCTCTACATCGGCCTTTTGGCGTGGCAGCCCGGTCTCAGGGACAAGGGGGGGTGGGGGTTTAAGCCAACTCTCTTGGGGGTTTAGGGTTTAGGGTTTAGGGTTTATTGTTTTGGGTTTAAGGTTTAGGGTTTAGGGACAAGGGGGTGGGGGTTGGGTCCGTATGCGTATGTAGTAGTGCTTACACTAGGTCTCAAAGGTGTTCCCATACTGTCAGGCCCAAGTAAACCCTAAACTCCGAAACCCTAAACCAAGTATGTACTAGATGGGGACATGAACTCCGGCGGATGATTTGAGTTGAAGGTTCCCAAGACTTTCCCAAACCCTATAAGCACTAAACCTTGGATACTGCCCGGACTCAGTAACGGCTGAGTAATATTCATAATATGGATGTATAAGATTGTCGCGCTATTATAGACAGTTAATGCATGGGGGCAGTACCCAACCTAAACCCTACAGCCTAAACCCTAAACCTTAAACCCCTAAACCCTAAACCCGAAACCTTAAACCTTAAACCCTAAACCCTGAACCCAAAGCCCTAAGCCCTGAACCCTAAACCCTAAACCCTACAAGCCCTAAACCCTGAAGCCTAAACTTCAAACCCTACGCCCATCGTTGCAGGGTGGAGGGATTGGGGTTCAAGGGTGCACCTTGGGAGTTCAGGGTTTTCTGGGGTTGTAGGCGTTTTAGGGTTTAGGGCCCTTTGGGTTTAGGGTTTGGGGCCCTTAGGGCTTAGGGTTTAGGTTTGACTCTGCTTGCATTTCACCTGAAAGGCTCTGGGCACTGGCTTGAGTTCAGGGTCTGGGTGTTGCTTATTGGGTGCTGTCTTATTCTCGAGCTTCGGTTTTCTTTTGGAGGTTCATGGTTCCTGAAGACACCAAGAGTACCCTAGACCCTAAACCCTAAACCGTAAGACACCAAGAGGAAATGACGCCAATAAGCCTTGCAGCTTGCTGCCGCCCTGCGGGACGCCCAAACAAGCTCTTTACTCTCTGGTGATGTTGATAAAGAGGGCCATGTACCCCACATAGTATGGTTCAGGGTTTAGGCTTCAGGGTTCAGCGTTTAGGGTTTATTGTTTAGGGTATAGTATGTACTTTGGCCCTAGAGTACCTTTCTATGGACTATGAGACCAAGGTATACACTGTTTGGGTACATGGACGGTTCGAGACTTGGCATAGAGGACATGAAGAGCAAACGATAAGGACTCCGACCAACTCCGACATCCCACACAGACTTTCTGCGAGCCTAAAGCCTAAAACCCTTTTCCCCAAACCCGGAACCCTAAAGCCAAAGTCCAATCATTACGGCCCAAGGGGCCCGGCAGGATTTAGCGTTTCTACAAGCTTGAAGCACAGGGTTTAAGGAAGTAGGCTGTGGGGAAGTTGGGTTTAGGTTTAGGGTATAGGGGTTTGGAGTATAGGATTTCGGGCTTTAGGGTTCAGAGTATAGGGGTTTAGGGTTTCCGGAAAAGGGCTTAGGGCAGTTTAGGGTATTTAGGGTACTATAAGCCCGGCATTACTCACAATAAGAATTAGACCATAATTCCCATAGTTTAGGGTCCTTCAGGTAATGCAGGTTTTACATCATCAACAGTAGGAGCGTCAAGCCTTGACGAAAACCTGTATCCCTGAACGCTATAGAGCCTAAACTCCGAAACTCTACACCCGTTCGGGATTAGGGATTTAGGGTTTAGGGTTTTAGGGTTTAGGGTTTAGGTGCTAGGGTTTAGGGATTAGGGCTTAGGGTTTAGGGATTGGGGTTTAGGGTTCAGGGCTCAGGGCCCTGAACCTCATACCTCAAAGCCCTAAACAATTCCCCTGCATGCAGGCTAAGCGTTTCACGTTGTCTCCAAAAGAGGCAGGGCTCCTCACAGCTTTGTTTTTTTACGGGGCTTCATGTCCAAGACTTGTTCAGGTCAGATGGGCTGTAGGGTTTAGGGTTTAGGGTTCTATGGGCTTTAGGGCTTATAGGGTTTAGGGTTCGGGCTTTGGAGTTTAGGGTTTAGGGATCTTAGGGTTTAGTTAGGGCTTCAGGCATGTAGGCTTCGAATCCTAAGCCCTACGACATTCTGCGTGTTATGGTGGGTCTTGCGGCTGTGTGGTTGCAGTCCAAAGCTATCGTTGTTCGCTGTTCGGATTTCGGACTTCGGGGCGGTTTAGGGTTTAGAGTTTAGGGCTTATAATACTACTATAAGCCCCAAACTTAAGCTCTAAACCCTAAACGGCCCTAAACAAGGCTGGCCCCAAACCCTAAAGCCTATCAGGGTTTAGGGTTTACGGCCATCCTCGACCTGCGAACCCTAAGCCATAGACCTTGAAGCCCTCTTTAAGTTTAAAATTGATCTGTATGAATTGAAAGAATATCCTCCCCCCAAAAAAAAGATATCCCCAGACTTAAGAAGCCCCTAAGACCGTATATGCTCTTTTCGAAATCTTATGGGCACATGCTGCCCTTGCCCTAAACCCTACCTTAACCCCAAATGACCTACCTTTTTAAGGACTAGTATAATGAATTCATAATAAGGAGCCCTAAAACGGTGGGTTCTTTAGGGTTTAGGTAAGCCCTATAAATCCTAAACCCTGCACGTGGGACTTTGACTTCTAGTCGTTGAGGGTCGGCTGGAGAGTTCCGAAGCCGTCTTTGGGGGCCTAGAATTATAGCATGGTAGACACTGATCTCTGCACCTTGGATTCTAGACCTCGCGCGACGCGAGCCCTAAACCCTGAACTAAGTAAGCCTTTGATTAAATTCCTAAACCCTAAACCCTACAAACCCTAAACCCTAAGCCTTAAACCCTAAACCTGTTCAGGACCAGCTCTAATTTCTCAAATCCTCACCCTACCCAAAAGCCAACACGAACCCCCCCCACCCCCACCCCCGAACCCCCGAAGGTTTAGGGTTTAGGGTTCCCGCAGCTCGAAAAGCTAAGTAAGCCACGGGGCAGAGAACTGGGCTCCCCCCTTCTTTAGGGGCAGCCCTAAACCCTAAACCCTATAAACCCCAAAGCCTAAACCCTAAACCCACCTCATCTCATCTCAATCCCTTAAACTGAGACCCTTCGGGTGTAAAGCCTGATTCAGGGACTCGGCTGAGCCCCCTGAAGCCCTAAACCCTTGAATCCTAAACCCCTTAAAGCTCTAAGCCCCTGAACCCTAAGCCTCTAAAGCCCTAAACCCCAAACCCCTAAAGCCCTAAACCCCTGGAGCCCTAAACCCCAAAGCCCTAAACCCCAACCCTAAAGCCCCAAAGCCCTGAACCTCTGCACTCGCTGCTCCGGCAGGGGGGACCGAAGAAGCCAGACCACTTTCCGTGCTCCTGTCTCGACCCTGGCCTTCAGTTGGGGGTTTAGGCTTGGGGGTTCGGGGTTTAGGTTCTAGGGTATCGTGGTCTCCCTAAACCCCAAACCCTATAAACCCCAAACCCTGAACCCGAGGTTAGGTTCTAGGGTTCTAAACCCCAAACCCTATAAACCCTAAACCCTGAACCCGAGGTTAGGTTCTGGGGTTCTATTTGTGTTTTAAGATTTCTGCGGGCTTTCATCGGGTCAAGGAGGTGTTCCAGTGTCGGGCTTTCAGCTGCCTCGGTGAAGCTCTTCGGGGGATCATAGGGTCATACTGGAGTTCGCTTCAGGATTTGTGCTTTGTCTTGGTTGGGTAGCACTTTATATCTTTATGGGTACTCAAACGCAAAACGGAAGGGAAACTTAAGTACTTTGAGATTGTCCCAACCAAGAACTGGTGCGGGCCTTCAAGGGTTTTATATAGGGGGTTAGGTTTGTAGGATGTCGATAGTGTTCAGGTTTTGAGAAGTTCACAGAAGATTTTGATATACGGCGCATACTCATAATCGGAATGTCATAAAGGGCTAAATCTCTGAGCCCTTCGAGAGGTTTACGGTTTAGAGTTGAGAAAGTGGTAAGCGACCCCGCGCTTTCCGTCGGCCCGCATCCGTATACAAAGGGCCTGGAGGATGCTTAGGGTTTTGGGCTTAGGGTTTAAGGTTGAGGGCTTAGGGCTTAGGCAGGGCTTAGGGTTTAGGGCTTAGGGTTTAGGGTCTACGGCTTAGGGTTTACAGTTTAGGGTTCAGGGTTTAGGGCTTAGGGTTAAGGGTTTAGGGTTTATGGACCTTGCTCGGTGGACCCTCGGGGCCGTGCTCCCAGCGCAGCCGCAGCATGGGGGTGAAACGAAGCAATCCTGCTGCCGCAAAGGTGCCAAAGCGTTCCGGCAGTGGGCTGGGAGCTTGAATGCCAAAACAGCACGACGTCATCAAGAACTTGTTTCCTATAGGCTCTTCCCCGGCCGGTGGAGCCAGACGCCTGACGGACAGGGATCGACAGAGAGAGAGAGAGAGAGAGAGAGAGACTGAGAGAGACAGAGACACAGAGAGAGAGAGAGGGTGCCCCTCAACCCTAGGCCTTCAAGTGTGCGGAATATAGCTTTGCCTTTTTGCCAAGTGTAACCACTAGGATCGATCCCAAACCCAGAAGTGCATGCACCCCGAAAGCGGCATGCTCCCGGCAGGGTCTAGGGCCCCGAAATTTAGGATTACGACGGTAAGACTTGGACTAAGGACTTATAGGGCGATCAGGCGACGTATGCAAGGCAAACATAATGTAACTACAAAATACGGTTCAGGGTTTAGGTGTTTAGGGTTCAGGGTTCAGGGTTTAGGGTTTAGGGCAGGAGTGGCTTACCAGGTGAATTAATCCTGAACCTAAAACACCCTGACCCCCCCAAGCTCTGCACCCGACTCCCTATGCCGACCCCTGATCAAAACAAAAAGATAAGGTTCGTGCCTTGAATCTAGCCCTAGACCCTGAAACCGAAAACCCCTGTAATACTCTCAGAGTATCCCTTCAAGGAACCTTTCTGCCCTTCGCCCCGAACCTGAGCCATAAGACTTAAACCCTAAACCCTAAACACTAAACCCTATAAACCCTATAAGCCCTAGAAACCCTATAAACCCTAAACCCTAAGACCTACTGCGTCAAGCCTTGAAGCCCCAACTTTTTCCGAAACTACCGAGGTATGACCGAACGGTGAGCCTCACAGCGACAGAGGCCGTTCTCAAATGAGACGAGCCAAGCCACGGACCAGGGCCAAAACTGGGTGTTCCTGTAGACACAAAGGGTTTGGGGTTCTAGGAATTCTCGGAAATGTTTTGATGTTTTGTTGTGAGGTAAAAACCATAAACATTGCACCCTAAACCCAGCGGACAATCAAAAGCTGTGCTCCCAGCAAAGCGAAGCTCTCGGTAGCAGATTTGCAGTGTTAGGGCTGTTGATTTTTGCTCCCTGCGGTCGAAACCTCATCGGTTCTTAGGGTTCAGGGTTTAGGGGTTTAAGGTTTAGGGGAAGAGACTAGTTCTTTGAACTGGGAAGCTTCTATATACTAGGATTCGGGTAAGATTCGGCGCTGGGGTTTAAATGTTTAGAGTTTACCATAGCGTTGGGGTTTTGCTGGAAATCCATAATCTACTGTCCCAGGCTTCTACAATGGCATCTTGGGGTCAGAACCTGCTACCGGTTTATCGGGTTTGGAGGTGGGGTGTTAGTGAATACCCTGAAGGGGCAGGTCTGGCTAGCGCGCTGCTGCTTGTAATCGGTGCCTTAGCGGCCAGCCACTGGCACAGGGCGCTTCTGGAAACTCGGATCCCCTGTTCTCTTTCCCCACTAAACCCTAAACCCTACAACTTGAGGTGGGGGTTCAATGTCAAAGCATACAACCATGCGCGTCGTCGAAGGGTTGAGTCCAGAGATCAGGGAAGTTCAAGGTCCTCGCGACTCAAACCTTTAAAGCAAGTAAGTAAACCCCTAAACCCCGAAACCCTAAACCCCTAAACCCCTATTGGTTATAGGCCGTAGACTGTGGTCTGGCCCAACATTGAAATCCTAAACTCTCGACCTTGCTTGCTTGTTCACTGGAAGTGTGAAGGATCCGAGATTTCAGCTCCCTGAATGTTTTGCTTTGCAGAACGCCGGCAAGGCTAGGGTTTGAAGTTTAGGGAAAAGGGTTAGGGTTGAGGGTTTGAAGATTTGCGAGCATTGAACAGTCGATAATGTCCGTCTCAGCGTTCCTCAACATACCCCTGCTAAAACATACCAAAAAACCCTATCCTCATCTGTATATCCTAATCTGTAAATACCCCTATATGACGAATTCAGGCGTGAGGTCTCAGTAGCACCCGGGGAGCAATTCTTATAAGAGCTAGCTAGCCTGCAACTCTGTAGCAATATTTAGCAGGCTTCGAATAGTGCAATCTCCATACATCTAGGGTTTGGGGTTTAGGGTCTAGGGTTCTTGAACTGTTGAACTCTAGTGTAGTTTTTGAGGGATACTAGGCTAGTCGGGTTTTCTGTTCGACACCATACACATGAGCCCCTACGGTTTGCGGGTTTAGGATTCAAGAATTTAGGGGTTCAGTGATTCAGGGTTCAGAGGCTCAACTCGTCTAGGCCGATGTTGACCACAGGTTTAGCCCTGCTTCAGCAAGTCTCAAGCGGCCAAGCTGTCAAAACCCTGTTTAGGGATCCAGGGTTTAAAGTTTAAAGAGCCTCAAAACCCACAGCCTAGAATAACCTGAACTCGAAAGGGGCCTCCAAGACCCAGTTCCTATTCAACTTGTAGGCAACATATGGCCTGCGTCTGTTTGGAAATTGATTGGCTTGGGCCGTTGTCATGGGACCGAGATCTTGGGCGTTTCGCGGAATCAGGCTAGTGCAGTTTTGTACATAAATAAATGAACAAATCAGTAAATAAATGGCTATCTATCGAATCTATCTATCTATGTGTGTATACATATATATATATACATATGTATGTGTATAGATAGTGTGAGAGAGACATACTGGAGTGTATGCAAGAGCACACACACACATACTACCTACCTACC